>JAAAKG020141633.1:0-11811 GCA_010014905.2 Druon quercuslanigerum | reverse complement strand
CGTACAACTGGTCTGCGAACTACATATAATCATAATAGTACGCGACCGTTTCATTCCCATTGCGTTGACCGCCCCTGCACAATGCTTACATCCCATGACAAAGCGAGTTACGACGTAACAAAACTGCTGGCAAATATCTTGATTTTAGCTTCATAATAATGGGGTTATTTCACCTTTTCAAACATTTTTTCTGTACTCAAATTAAAAGAGCCCTAAAAAATTAATGTAATTACTAAAGAAAAGTTTTTTCAAATAAATTTGAATATTTTTTTAAAATGCTTTAGGCTGTTGGAACGGGGCGCACAACAATGGCGAAATCTATGAGACACTCAAAACGTACCAGCTGTCGATGAGAATTCGGTTTTGAGGTTTTAAAAATGTTCTCTCATAATTTTTCCTTCGCCGAAAGGGGCTTCATTGTTGTCGGATATGCGCTTGCTCTATAAATTTTTGATCATAATGGAGTAATTGGCAAAAAGTGAGAGAAAAGTGGTTAAGCAAAACACATGAAAAAATCACCAAGGCAACTCACTCAAACTCACTGCTGTTTGACGCTGATCGCACAGTGGTACTTGATGGTACTACCGAAGCATGCACAGCCGATAAAGTTGCACTCCTCTTGGCGGGAATTTTAAATAAGAATAAAAATGAAACCTGTCTTCTTTATTTTTGTAATTGTTTATTGACATGTCTTACTTGATCTCGGAATAGGACAACCGTGGAAAGTCGTAAAAGGATACCGCTGTGAACTCGCTGATAATAATTGATAATCATTTTTCAAGTAAAAGAAATTATTTATTGAAATATTTACATGAAAATGGCGCATTACGTAGAATCGTATAAATAAGGTAAGTATTGTACAAACTACTCTGGCTTTCAAGAGCACTAATATTAATCGCATACATTTTTTTAAAACCTTTTCATTCAAGAAAACGACATTGTGCAAGCGCAAAAAATATATAGCACTTCCGTGTGAGTTCAGGACAATTTTTCACTGAAACGTACGAAACTATTTTGTACAACTGGAAGTTAAAAAACTTCCCACAAAAGAAATGTCTCATATACCAGGAGAAAATCAATTGAAAAGAAAAAAGGTTGGCGCGCACAAGAAGTGCTGTTTTGAAAAGTGTAAAAATGACAGTCGGTGCAAGTCCAACTTGGAATGTACTTATTTACAATCATTACAAAATTATTAATAGATTGAGTTAAAAATTAAATATTTTAAACTGAAACAATATTTAAATAGTATTTTAAAATTAATTAAAGTGTTTAATTATGAATCTATTAATTTTAAATTATTTTTATTACAAACAGTTTTTGAAGGTTTAATCAGACGTTCAAAGTTTTTTAAATACTAACGTTTTCTCATTGAAACAGCTCAATTTTGAAAATTAAAATCTGCATGTACGTTTTTTATCAAAAGTTTTCAAATTCAAACGCTCTGAATTATTAATTCTTTCAAGTTTTCTATACCTGCATTTTAAAATTCTTGTCATTGCAAAATCACGCTTCAAAATAAATTATTATATAATATAACCTGTAAATAAGTTACTGCTTTTGCCTTTAGTACATAGTTTTCTGCATTTTAACAACCTTTTTATCTAATAAATAGTATTTTTCCACCTTTTTTGCAATAAATCAGCACCCGGCACATTATTTTTATTCACATTTGCATTAAAACAATTAATTATAAATTATTTACTATAAATTATAAACAATTATAACTAGACAAACCGTTTGTAGTACCTTTTATTTCATTTTTCCACACACATTAGTATGAAATACTCAGGCAGTACTCCAAAAAAGATGAATTCTGAAAAAAATGTAGTAGTTGATATATCAACCAAAAAAGATTTAAAATAGTTAAATAAAGATATATAATTGTTATACAATTTTATATTGCAATTTGAATATATTTCATAAGAACAAACAAAAATTCCCCTGACTTTAAAAAAAATTCCCTGACATTTCCAGGTCTTTCGAGGTATATAAAAATTCCAGGATGGCAGTTTTAATCGCATACAAAAATTTCCGGTTTTTCCGGCTCGTAAACTTTTTTAACAGCTACTGAAATTGAAAAATTGCAACTCTCAAGCTAAAATTTTTTTTATCTAAAGTAATCAAAACTGAGGTTGGATTCATAAAAATTGAAAGACTAAATTTTTGTTATCAGCAGAACACTTTTTTAATTAAAAGTTTAATTATTTTAATTTTAAATAGTTTAGAAATGACTGTTTTAAAAATAAACAGTCATTTAAAATTTCCCTAGGAATCTCAAGAAATTTCTTTTTATTCATTTGAAACCTTTCATAATTCGTAAGAAGCTTCTCAATTTTTTGTTCGAAATTAGCAAAAACCTATATTTTGTTTTAAATTAAGCCGTTGGTTATTTGCACGAAAATTTGGGAACGAATAGCCGAATTTTATCAGAAGACACACTTTGTTTTAATTAAATGAAATCATTTGAAATTTTAAAACAATTTTGAATCTTCTCGGACCTTCTAAATGGCTCTTAAACTTAGTCGAATTTTTTCTAGGAATTACGGGTATTCAATATTTATTATACATCAAAATTCAACAATTTCACTTGTAAATTTAATTTTTTCAAATAGAACAATTATAATGGTAACCTTCAATGTTTATTTTTTTTTTTAGTTTTGAATGTTTGATTTACAATTGCTGATTTTACTTGAACAATCAAATATGTCTAAATAATCAGCAACTGTCATTTTATTAATTAAAAAATTTCAAATTTTAGGTACAAACAATATCGAGCATTTACATTTGCTTACCTACACTAAGACTTTCCAAATTCCAAATCAAACAATTAAATTTTTAACGTTAAAATCTGGAGATTTTTAAATTTTGAACTGATTCCGAATCGTCTTGTTAATCCTTAATTTATTATGCAATTTCAAAAATCATTATAGAGATATTTGATTGTTCAAGTAAAATCAGTAATAATAAATCAAATATTCAAAACTATACCAAAAAAATAAAGATTGACCGTTACAATTTTTATTGTTCTATTTAAAAAAATTTAATTTACAAGTGAAATTGTTCAATTTTGATGTATAATAAATTTTGAATACCTGCAGTCCCTAGAAAAAATTCGCACTAAGTTGAAGATATATGTAAAAGGTCTGAAAAGATTCAAAATTAATTTAAAATTTGAAATGGTTTCACGTAATTAAAAATAAATGTGTGTTCTGGCAAAATGCAGCTATTCGTACCCAAATTTTTGTGCAAATAGCCAACGGCCTAATTTAAAACAGAATATAGATTTTTGGAAAATTTCGAACAAAAAATTATTATTATTATTTTGAAAACAATTATTTTAAGAGAATAATTAAGAAGATTTGAAAAGATTTTCAAAATTGTCAAAAATATTTTTAATTTTACAGGATTAAAAAAAATGTAGGAAGAATTCGAATAATTATAAAAAATGTTTAGAAGTTCGAAAAAAATTTGAAAAATAATTGAAAATTTGAATAAATGTAAAACATCATGCAGATGTTTTAATATTTTGAAATAAAATTTTGAATTTAACTTTTAATTTAAGAAGTGTTCTGTTTATAACAAAAAATTAGTCTTTCAATTTTTATGATTTCAAGCCCAGTTTTGATTACTTTAGATGAAAAAAATTTTGGCTTTAGAGTTGCAATTATTAAAATTTCAATTGCTGTGAAGAAAGTTTACGAGCCGGAAAAAACAGGGAATTTTTGTATGCGATTAAAACTGCCATTCTGGAATTTTTATATGCCTGGAAAAAGCTGGCAATGTCAGAGAATTTTTTTTATAGTCAGGGAATTTTTGTGAGTGCTAAATTGTTCTTTTAAAATAAATTCAAATTGCAATATAAAATTGAATAACAATGATTCTTTATTTGTAAAAGTAGCTTTATATATCTTTATTTAACTATTTTAAATCTTTTTTGGGTGAAATATCAACTGCTAGATTTTTTTCAGAATTCATCTTTTTTGGAGTACTTCCTATGAGTACTTCATACTAATGTGTGTGGGAAAATTAAATAAAAGGCACTATAAACAGTTTGTCTAGTTATAATTGTTTATAATTCATTTATTTATTATGCAATACAAATGTATGAAAAGTACTTTTTCTTTTATAAATGCAAACACGCTGGAACCGATAAAATTGTTGAGTACTTTCTATTTCCTTCCCAAAACTTGAAACTCGATATTTGATTGTATCTAGACAATAGTTTGTAAAAAGTAAGTGCCGGTAATTAAATTATTTGCTTATTTGTTTCAAATTGCTCAATTTTTTCACTAAATGCGACGTCTTCTGTGTAGAATAATTAATTAATTATTTGATTAATTTAATTAATTTTTAAATTTGAATCTCTCCGAGGGCACTATCTCGATATATAAGAATAATGAATTTTGCAAATAAGGACGCAGAAAATAGTTTTTAAAAAGTAAGCGCCAGTAATGTAGTTATTTGCTTATTCGTTGCAAATTTTGTTTCACTAAATTCGACGTCTTATGTGCAGAACAAGTAATTATTGAATTAATAATTAATTAATTGATCAACTTAATTAATTTTTAAAATTGAATCTCTCCGAGGGCACTATCTCGATATATAAGAATAATGAATCTTTGCGAATAAGGACGTAGAAAATAGTTTGTAAAAAGTAAACGCCTGTAATGTAGTTATTTGCTTATTTGGTCAATATTTTACCTGCAAATTTTGTTTTACTGCATTCAACTTCTTATGTGTGAAATAATTAATTAATTGAATATCGGGATACATAAGAATAATAAATAATTAAAATATTTTGTAAAAAGTAAGCGCCGTAAAAAGTAAGTGCACATTTTTATCGGCAAATTTTTTGACTAAATTCTACGTCTGCTATGTAGAATATTAATTAATTGTTTCTTAATGTCTTCAAAAATCTGCGGATATTGTTACTTTCAATAAGAAATGTATGCGATTAATATTAGCGGTCCATAAAAGCATAATAGTTTGTGCAATACTTAACTTATTTATACGATTCTACGCAATGCGCCATTTCCATATGTGTTTTGCACGTTACAGCATAATAAAATATATAAATATTTCAATTAATCATTTCTTTTACTTGCAAAATTAGAATCAATTATTATCAGCGAGTTCACGGCGGCATCCTTTTACCATTTTCCATAGTTTTCCTATTCCGAGACCAAGTAAGACATTTCAATAAAGAATTATAAAAATATAGGACACTTGTCGCATTTCTATTCTAATTTAAAATTCATTTATAATTTTAATGTTAATTTAATTAATTCAAATACAGTTGTACGATTAGCGCCAAATAGCCTTGGTGTTTTTTTCATGTGTTTTGCTTAACCACTTTACTCTCATTTTTTAGCATTTACTCGATCATGATCAAAATTTTAGACAGCAAGCGCATATCCCACAACAATGAATCCCCTTTCGTCGAGGGAAAATAATGAGAGCTTTTCTAAAACCTCAAAACCGAATTTTCAATAGCCGCTGGTAAGTTTTGAGTGTCTCATAGATTTCGCCATTTTTGTGCGCCCCGTTCCAACAGTTGTAATTCGTAATAATTGAATTTTAAGTTATCTAATTTCAAATTGGCAAAAATCATTATTCGTTAGGTTTAGAACGCTTCTAGAAGGTGAATATTTTACATTTGTGAAGGTGTTCTGCATAAAACTGTAAAGTTTAAAAGTCTTCAAGATTCAAAATAATAAAAAAACTAATTACTTTCAAACTCTTAGGTATTTCAATGTCCAATGAATGTTTGGATGATAATTAAAATTAGGTTGGCGATTCGGTGTACGATTTCAAATTACCGGTTTTTCCCGGCCAATTTTTTCAACTTTTCCAGTCAAGTAAAGTAACATATTCATATTTCTCGATAAATGCAAACATTTGATTCAATTCATTGCGTTCCTTCTAAACATCCTTTAACACGACAGAGCAAAAATTGCAAAATAAATTAATTCTGAAACAAAAACTTAAAATTTTCACTAAAAAATATCAAAACAAGAAATGAAATAGTTAAATTTTTATTTGAAAAAAATAATAAAAAATTAGTTGAAGATAGGCTGAATAAAATAACTAGAGAAAATAAATTGTTAATCAAAACTTTAATAATTAGATTTTAAGTTCAAAAAATTAATATTTAACCAAACAGATGAATATTCAACTGAAACTTTGAAATATTTAATGTAAATAGGTTAAATTTTATTTAAAAAAAATAACTTTCAACAGAAAAGAAAAAACTTTTAAAAAATAGTTATATTATCAAACAAAGTGATGCACTTTCAACTAAAATAGTAAATCTTTAACAGGAATAGGTGAATTTTAAAGCAAAACGATGAATATTCTACCAAAAATATTAATTTCTAGCAAAAAATATGATTTTTTAAACTAAAATTGATCGTTTTTCAACTGAAACTTCATTAATGAAATTTCTAGCCAAAAATGAATGTTCAACCAAAGAGATGAATTTTAACTAAAATTATGGATTATTCAAATAGAATAACAGTTAATTTTTAAGTTCAAATAAATAATAATTTTGATCCAAAAAAGAAAAAAAATGACAAAAATAGTTAAATTTTCGGCAAAAAAAAGTTCCTTTTCACCCAAAATAAAACACTGCTATTCAATCAAATATTTTCTACCAAAAAAGTTCATTTTCAACAAAAGAGTTAAACTTCCAATGAAGTAATTTAATTTCCAACCTAACAGATGATTTTTCATCTAGAATTATAAATATTTAACTGAAATACTTGAAATTTTAACCTAAAAGAAGAATTTTTTAAAAAGATTAACTTGCAAAGAAGAATATAATTTTCTACGCAAACAAAAAAAATTTAATGAAATATATTTTCAGTTGAAGGAATTTATGTTCAGCCAAACTGTTTAATTTTCAACAGTTATGATGGATCTTAAACTAGAATGGTTGAAATTTTACAAAAAAAGATGAAATTTCAACAATAAAGATTAAATTTTTTTACTAAAATGCGCATTTTTCTCACATATTAAATGCATTTCCAAACAAATTTTTGATTTCTAAATAAAAATATAATTTTTCAACCAAATAGTTGAGTTTTCGCCCAAAAAAGATACATTTTTAACCAGAAATAGAATGGGTAAATTCTCTGTTAAAAATCTAATTCTTTGCAAAAAAAAAAAAAAAACAGATTTTCAGCGAAATAGTTAAATATAAAAAAATACTGCTTAACCAGAGATTCTATTATTATTTAGAAATATTTCTTCTTTCGTAGCCTACTTCTACTCTAAAAACTACTTGAAGTACTTTCTTTATCTATAAATGGTAAGAGGAAACTTTCAAATTCTGACTTTTAAAAGCGATTCTTTTACATTCCTTTTTTCAAAATCCGAATTTTAATGCATTAAAAAAATTCCCGTTCCGTGGCAAAAATTCCCTGTCCCAAGTGAAATTATATTTCTGTACGAAAACTCCCGGCACTGAAATAAAAAAGATAATTATTTTCTAAAATTCCCTGTTCTAAGTTATGATAAATAAGGAGTAAGCGAATAGGACGTGATAAACCTATTTTTTGATAAAAATTGAGAAATTTTTTGTTTCGGTATGTTTGAAATATCATCAATTCGATTATCAAACTTTAGTAAGCAAAAAATCTCAGAGCAAAAAATTGCAAAATGTTTTTCTCATAATGGAAAGTATTAAAAATTCAATAATAAATTATAATTTAATTAGAGTGAACCTAGATAATCTGAAAAGTCTTCGACTGTAGATAAAGTTGAAGTCACTTTTCTAAATTGACCAAAATCGTTAAAATAATGAAAACTTAAGTTTGTTGCGATCAGAAGTAAATTCTCGGTTTTTAAATTAAATCGCCGGGGGTTTCCCGGCCAATAAAGTTTTCGGTCAAGTCGCCACCCTAAAATTGAAACTGAAATTCACGTATGAAACTGCTTATTATTTCATTGCTTTTTCAGAATATTTTTTGTTACCTTGACGTAGGCTGTTTCCGTATCAGCAATGGTTCTGTCATATTCATTTCGCACCGCTATTCTTTTGGAGAGACTGTCGTTTAGACGGGTTAATTTGTAAGACATCTTCTCTATCTCACGCTGTAAATTGTTTTTTTCTTCTTCCTCTGCATCAATTTGCGCCTGTAAATCCATACGACGCATTTTCATATCCTCCAGGCCTACGGAAGGATAAGATTATCAGAAAACTTGCATAGGTTAGAAAAATTTGTGAAAACCCGTTTATTCAATTTGAGGAACTAAAAACAAATAACATTCAGTTGAAGAAGATTATGCGTATTTAAAAATTGTTGATCAAAACGACACATTTCAACAGGTTCTCATTTTTGCGCTGTAAAAATGTATGGGAGAGTGGGATATGGTGCCGGTGTAAGGGAAGGCGACTATTCAAAATAACGCCCGCGTTTGTTGATTTTCATATTAGGTTTCACATGAAATCCATTTCTTTTCTTTTTAAATAGTGATGATATTCAATTTCTATTTTAAAATACGAGTCAGAATAGTATTGATGAAAACCCAGTTTTGCCGGAAACAGTAGAAAAAGTCTTTAGCAGAAATTAGGCATTTACAGCATATTTTAAAATATACGAAGCATGGAAATGTTAGATTTTAATAGGTAGCGAATTTTCTTAAACTTCCGGTAAAATAAATTGTTTCTATAAACGTTCTAAATATATTAAAATTAATTAAATCATACACCATCACATACTCGGCGCGCGATATATCAGCAGGGAGAATGGGATATAAGAGTGCAAATCATGCCAGAAATGATTGTACCGAAATAACATAAAAAAGGCGAGTTTGCAGAGCATGCTTTCTTCGTAACATTGGGCCTCGGAAAACAGTCTTGGTGTTCGAAAGAAAGCAGGATCTGCGAAAAATTGGAAATAATTTTTAAAAGTATAATCATTTTACTGTAATTTGTCATTAAATATAATAAAATACGTATATAATAACAAATGTTTGGCCAATTAAAAAAAATTCTCATTAACTAAGTTCGTTTGCTCTGATCAACTAAAATTTGTAGTGGGCTCGTTTTATTAATTTAAAAAAATATATCTAATTGAACGAAATATTTGTTCATTTGAACTCAATAGTTAGTTTAATTGTACTGAATCAACAATACAAGATTTTGATCAAATGTTCCAAATGTTATCAAAGAAATTTTTTAGCTTATTTAATTATGCTGTATTTTATCCCTTTAAATAAAAAGTCTTTGGTTAATCTAATACCAATATAATCGATTCAACGAAACTTTCTGCAATTTGTTATTTAAAAAAATTTTGTATTCTCGAATTGTATTATAGTTTTTGAACCAACATTTCTACGTCTGATAAAGTTTCAAAGTAGTTCGTTGAAAAATGTAAAGATAAGCTATTTAAAAATTTTGAAACAGCCGTCATTTTGTATTTTTTCAATTTTAGACTGAAAAAATTATCCAGTCATTTTCTAACTTGAACCGCCGGACTTACCAAATTTCAAAAGTATTACTTTAAACACTGCGGGAAGAAGGCATTTTTTGAGTTTTGAATTAGCCCCGATTTCGCATTTTTGTTTAATTTTGGATTTGCATTATTAAGATGATTAAAGTATTCCATACAAATTTTCATTCTTGGAGATAAAATGATTCCACTGAAAATGGAAAAAGTTATGGAGATTTTCCCTTTTTGCGTGATTTCTCCAATTTAAATCCCCTAGAAAATTTTAAGGCACATGTTTGGTGGGTAAATATTAACTGATTTGGTTCACATTTAGGATACTTTCTTTTTTGGAGGGCATAAAAATAAATTCCTCTAGTGGGAGCAAAAGAATCTAAAAAAATTACTCTATAAATAAGAACCACTGTAATATTGCTCTGCAGCATTTACATTAAGGCCTACAAATATTTACATTATAAAAGTGGACTCGAATACAAACTGTGGGGACCGAAACCCATGTAGATTGAATAAAGTGTAAGTCTATATTTCACCAAAAAAATCTGCGATGCAAAAAATCTTACAAGTTCAAATTTAAAAATGTATGTGAGCGTTCGCATGAAAAGGGCCCTTATGGCCGGTATGGAGTAACGCAGGCATACAGCCGGATAAATTCCCGTCATTTTTAGCCCAAGACGAACGCTCGAGGTAGAAAAATTAGTCGCAGGGACATTTTTGAAGTTGCAAGTTCGAAAACCCGCTTTTCGAGAAAAACGCATCGAACATAAAATCTTCCTCCCAAATTCTACAAGAATGATTTTGACACTGTCTTAGAAAAAGGAGAATATCTCTTAAAGTAGCACCGACCATAAGAGCAATTTTCATGCGGACAGTCAGATATTAAGATTTTTTTTATTAAGTATTCTATAGAAATTCTCGGAAAAAATATTGAAAAACCATTTTTAACATTCTAAAGTTTGTCCGGATTATATTATACAAGCAGAATCCTATTCCCAGCAATTTTTAAAATCATATCCTTAATTATAAGTTCAATCGCGACCAGTTTTAGAATGTCCGAAATGTCCTTAAAAATTTATATTTGGTACTTCGAAAGCACTTCTTATTATATTTTAATATGGTTTTTTGTCAAATTACTTAGCCAACTTTCATTTTAGATATACGCTCAATTAATAGAATTTTTAATTAAATTTTGCTATCTCATTTGTCTTTTACTAAATTAGATGAATATTTTACCTTTAAGAATTAAATTGATTTATACTTTAATTCAATTTAGTGATAATTCTTTTCACTTTCAATTTTAATGAATTTAATTGTACATTTTTTGACTGTGAAAATAGAAAGCGTTTTCACGATCGCTAAATTTGACCGAAACTTAATTTTCTGTAAGATTTTATAAATTTTAAATCCACCTGCCATCGGGACATGAGTATAGTACCAGAAGATTTATTATAGATCCTAGTATCATGCTTCAATCTAACCCGAAAATAATAAAGTTGACTCTGACTCAGAAAAATGCTAATATTTCCTAAACTAGAACAGATCATAAGCAGAGTGGCGATTCGGCGGATGATTTAAAATTCCCTGTTTTTGCTGGTCAAGTTTCTTAAGCTTCCCGGTCAACTAAACGCAAACATTAATTTTGATTTATGCTACTTATTGATGCTTCTTATTATGCTACTTATATGATTTATACTTTCACAAAAGAGTGTAAAAGAGTGTATATTATAACAAAAAATGGAATAGTGAAACTTATAGTTTAAGAAATTAATTTTCAGCAAAAAATAAAGATTTTTAAGAGAATAGTTCAATTTTAAACCTAATTGGTAATTTTCAACTAAAATGATGAATCCTCAACTGGAACAGTAACATTTAAACCAAAAAAATTTGAGTTTTCAACTAAAAAAATGAATCTTCAACAGAAATAGTTGAATCTTGAACAACAAAAGATTAATTTTCAATCAAACAGATGAATTTTCAACTAAAACTATGGAATGTTTAATTAGAATGAGTAAAATTTTCAGTTGAAACAAATTATTTTCCACAGAAAAAACTAAATTTCAAGAAACCAAAACAACTAATTTAAAAATAATACTCACATTTTCAAACAAAGTGAGGAATTTTAAACTAAAACTGTAAACCTTTAACTGTAATAGTTGAATTTTAAGGCAGAAATATAAATTTTCAACTAAAATGATAAATCTGTAACTAGAGTAGTTGAATTTTTGATCAGCGAGATTAATTTTCAACGATGAAGATTGATTTCTACCAAAAAAGATATATTTTGAAAAAGAATGGAGATCATAGAGTTCATATAAGAGAAAGGATAAAAAAAGCAGCAGGGGTAATGAAACAGATATGGGGA
>JAAAKG020141632.1:0-11812 GCA_010014905.2 Druon quercuslanigerum | reverse complement strand
ATAATAGGTTTCTCAATCAGTCTCGGAGATGCGAACAAAATTTTTAGACAATCTCCTGTAGCATCCTTAATATTTAATAAAGTTTTTCTTATATGAAGAGATTCCACAATTTTTTTCTAACTTCTTAAATCGGCAGTGTCGACTCATGAAAGTGTCATAAATAAGTGGATAGATGCAGTTCATAGACGCGAAAAAACTTTTCTTGAAAACAAATCTAGTATTCCTAATACGATTAAACGTTTTTGTTATGTAACCAAATAAAAAAATTTTCTTAACTGCCTGAATTCTTACTGGTGTATCATAAAATTTTAAATAATAAGTTTCTCCATCACTCTTGGAGATGCGAACAAACATTTTAGACAAATTCCTCTAGAATTCCTAATATTTAACAAAGTTTTTCTTATATGTAGAAATTACACATTTTTTTTGAAACACCTTAAATCGGCACTATTGCCTCATGAAAGTGTCATCAATATGTGGATAGATGCAGCTCAGAGACGCAAACTAACTTTTCTAAAACACTACTCCAGTATTTCTAATACGAGAAAATGCTTTTTTTATGCAACAGGATAAAAAATTTTTTTAACTTCCTGAATTTTATACTGATAGATCATAAAAGTTTGAATAATAGGTTGATATACGGAATTGATGACAATCATTTTAAACACGAAAAAAAGTGCGCTATAAGATATACTCGGAAAATTTATGAAATATTACTTTGTGGCACAGTAACGGAGCCTTTAGTGCAGCCACAGATTGAGTCTTACACTTTCGGAAAAATTATTTATCCTCACTGCATCAAAGTGCAAGATTTACTCTCTGAAATTGTAAATCCGGATCTGAATTAAATGGGGATGAGTGATAATTTAACATTGTTCCCGAGTAATCCCTAATTTGTGGCGAGCGCTACATACAGCTTCCATTGTACACAGTTTTGCCCTGCGACGCATATAGCTTAAGCTAGTTGCACCGCAAAGTTCTCACCACTTGTGAGAAACGACCAGTGCCGGGCCAAAAATTGGCGGTGTCCCAAATGATATTTAATTTTCTTACTTCATGTCGAATTTTTTTTGACATGTTTCATTAAATCTTATATTATAACTATTACATTGGATTATTTTTAATGTTTAGAATATTTAATTTAATGTGAATTAACTTTAAAATATCTTTCTCAAAGATAAATTGAAACATACATATAAACATGAATTTTAAATGGAGCCCAAACAACAATTTTGTTAGTTATAAAAGAAGGTATTGAATTTATTTATTTTTTCCTACTCTTAAAGTTTAAAAGTTTAAAAGTCGATTTTTTTTTAAATATGAAACTATTGCGCAAAAAATAACCTTTTTCGTTAAAAAATCATATTTTTGAGTTAAAAATTCTACATTTTTGTACAAAATTCATATTTTTGGTTGAAAATTAACTCTTTTGTTGATTGAACTTATTTTAGTCTTTTTCCTTCTCTTAAAGTTTGAACGTTTCAAAGTCAAATCTTTTTTTAAATAAAAAACTATTTGGCAGAAAATCACCTTTTTTGTTAAAAAATCATATTTTTGAGTAGAAAATTCCACATTTTTGTACAAAATGCATATTTTTTGTTGAAAATCAACTCTTCTTGAAAAATCATATATTTGGGTCACAAATTTAACTGTTCTTTTCTTGCACTAAACTTCAACAATTTAGTTGAAAATTAATGTATTTTCTTGAAAATCCGTCTTTTTTTGCAGAATATTAATCTTTTTCGTAGAAAATTTATTTTTTTTGGTTGAAAAATAATCTTTTAAAACTAATTTTTTAAAATAAAAAATAATTTCTATTTTTCCTAGCAACCTACTTGTTTTCATTAAAATTCTTAAGAAATATTTACAAGTTTTTTTAAATTTTTTAATCGTGTTAAGACTTCTAAATTTCTCTTAAACTTAATAAATTTAAAAAAGTTATGCATAGCCAAATTAAAAAAAATTTCTTCAAAATATTTTACTTTCTATTTAAAAATCTTTAGGCAATACTTGAAAGGGGTTTTTAAAATTCTTGTTGTAGTTTTCTCTCAGACATAAAAAAAATCATTCAAAATTGAGCCAGGAATTTCGAGAACATTTTTTTCGTTCTTTTAACTCCCTGCAGAGTTCAATTTACCTAAACAAATTTCAATTCAAAACAATTAAGAAAATTGTCTCCAAGTCTTGAATATTTGTTAATTGTAATCAATTTTTTGTTAAAAAGTTATTTTTTTCGTGAAAAAATATTTGATGATCAGTCTCTTTTCAAATTTATATTTAAATAAAACTTACCTTAATTATTTTCAGTTTTATAGGATTCATAAGAAAATTAAAAAAAATTGAGAATGATACAGATGTAATAGAAAAAGAACCTGGAAGATTTTAGAGAATTTTTAAACAATATTTCACAGAATTTTATAAATTATTAGGAAAAATTAAAATATTATTAAAAGATTTGTATAATATTTAGGAGTTTTGAAAAAAACCAAGAAATATTAGATAAACTTTTGGAAATGTTTCGAATTTTTCAAATATTTATAATCTATTTATAACGTCTTAAATTCCTAAAAATATTTTTGAAAAACTCGAATTTTTCTTAAAATTTTAAAAAACTATTTAAAATGTAGAAAAATTTCTTTATAATCTTCTAAATGTTTATTTTAAAATTTTTTAAAAATCTGCATATCTAAAATTAGTTTGAAGTTTAAAATTCTAATTGAATTTGAAATTTAAGGAAATCATTTGAGAAAGAAGAAAATTCTTCTTTTTTTTTATTTTTGCCTATAATTTAATTTTTTTTATCTATTTGAAAATTTAAAAATTTTAGTGCGGTAGCAAAATATTAGGAAGGGAAATATTTTGTATTATTTAACGATCGATAAAAAAATTAAAATTTTTTCTTCGATCACTAATGTCAAACGCGTTTGTACATAAATTGTATGATGAAATAAAATTATTTATATAGAAATTTTGATGTACAAAAGAAATGTTTCAAATTTTTTAAATATTTCTTATGTCTTCTTAAGACGTTTAAAATTTCTAAAAAAAATTTAACTGACTTGCATTTTTTTTAATTGTGACAAATTGTTCAAAATATAGAAAACTTTGCTTATAATCTTCTAAATTTTCACAAAAATGTGAAGGAAATTTATTTATTCTTTCGAAATTTTTTTAATGCTCCTAATCTGAAGTTTATTTTTTAATTCTTGAAAAATCTATATGTCTCAAATTTGTTTGAAAATTACAATTTTATTTCAATTTCTTCTATTTTTCCAAAAATTTCTTTAATTTACTCGATTTTTTCAATAATTTAGCTTTTAAGCTTTCGAAAACACTTTGAAAATGTTACAAAATCGTTTAATATGTTTTAAAACTTTTTCTGAATTTTCTCCTAAAGTTGATTTTTCAAAATAAAGAAATCATTTTAAATTTTTTAAAGAATATTAAGAAATTTTTTTTTTAATCTTGTCATACATTTTAACATTTCTAATCATTAAAAATTATTCAAAGTTACTCTGCGTTTTTTTAATTCTACAAAATTAAAAAAAAACGAACAAATAACTTTTAGATTCTTCTTTGACAACTGAGCTTGAAAATTTTAATTTCCCTAAACAATTTTGAATTCCTGAAAAATTATAAAAATCAACCTTAAATCTTTTATTATTATTAAAAAGTTTCTCATTTGTTTTCGATTTCTTCAAAACAAGTTTTTGCTCATAATTTACTTTTGCTCATGTTTAGCTTTATATTAAATTTTAGTAACAGAATTATTTTTTATGATTTAACAATCATTTCAAATTTAATTTTTTTTTTATCACTAATGTTTATAAGCGTTTGTAAATAATTTGTATGATGAAATAAAATTATTTATATTGAAATTTTGATATAAAAAACAAATGTTTCAAATTTTTTAAATATTTCTTATATCTTCTTAAAACGTCTTAAATTTCTAAAATATTTTTAACTGACTCGCACTTTTCTTAAAATTATGAAAAATTGTTCAAAATGTAGAAAAATTTGCTTATAATCTTCTAAGTTTTTAACAAAAATATTCTGGAAATTTATTTAATCTTTCGAAATTCTTTTAAATATTCTAATCTGAAGTTAATATTTGAAATCTTGAAAAATCTAAATTTTTAAAATTTGCTTAAATATTAAGATTCTATTTTAATTTTTTCTGTTATTCTAAATATTGCTTGAATTTAGTCGACCTACAGTTAATTTTTCAAAATAAAGAAATTATTTTATATTTTCAAAGGATTTTAAGAAAATTTATTTGAAAATCTTGTCACACATTTTAGCATTTCTAATCGTTAAAAATTATTCAAATTTCCTTTTCATTACCAACTCACCTTGAAAATTTTAATTTCCTTAAACAATTTTGATATTAAAAAAAATTAGAAAAACTGACCACTAAAAGTTTTTCCAGGAAGCTTCAAAAATTTAGTCTCCATAAATCATTCATTATTATTAAAAAGTTTCTTATTTTCTTTCGATTTTTTTCAAAACAAGTTTTTGCTAATAATTTAATTTTCCTTATGTTTATTTTTATGTTAAATTTTAAGAATAGAATTATTTCTTATTATTTAACAATTATTTAAAAACTTAAAATTTCTTTTCTATCAATAATATTGAGAAACATTTAGAAATAAATTGTATGATGAAATAAAATTTTTATATAGAAATTTTAATATACAAAATAAATTTTTTAAATATTTTCAATATTTCTTATATTTTCTTAAAACGTCTTATTTTTCTAAAATATCTTTTACTGACTCGAATTTTTCTTAAAAATGTTAAAAAATCGATCACAATGTAGAAAAATTTGCTTATAATCTTTTAGATTTTCACAAAAATGTTATGGAAATTTATTTATGCTTTCGAAATTCTTTTAAATATTCTAATCTGAAGTTTATATTTAAAATCTTGAAAATCTAAAATTTTAAAAATTGTTTAAATATTAAAATTCTATTTGAATTTTTTCTATTAAATATTGCTTAAATTTGGTTAACCTGAAGTTAATTTTTTCAAAATAAACAAACTATTTTCTATTTTCAAAGGAATTTTAAGAGAATTTATTCAAAAATCTCCTAAGATATTTTAGCATTTCTAATCGTTATAAATTATTCAAATTTCCTGTTCATTGACAACTGAACTTGAAAATTTTAATTCCCCTAAACAATGTTGAATTCCTGAAAAATTAGAAAAAACTGAAGTATAAAAGTTTTTCCAGAAATCTTAAAAAATTTAATCTCCTTAAATCTTTCATTATTATTAAAAAGTTTCTCATTTTTTTTTTAAATTTTTCAAAACAAGTTTTTGCTGAAAATTTAATTTTTCTTATGTTTAATTTTATCTTAAATTTTGAGAACAGAACTGTTTTCTATTATCAAACAATTATTTTAAACTTTTAATTTTATCTTCTATCAATAATATTTACCAAATTTTCTGATGATAGCAGTTTTTTATATACTTTAGAGAAAAAAAGTTTTGAGACAGATGATGCTTGCTATTGCATTAAGTGAATCATTTTTCCTATTTGTATTAAATTTTTTTTTATTTATTTCAATGAAGGAGCTTTTTAATGAAACATAAGGTCGACCAATTTTTGCTACTTCTGACTTTTCCAAGAAATACCGAAAAATAGAAAAATGTCTTTAAATTTAAAAGAGATTCAATTAATTTTAGCATTTCCACTCCGCCCTGCTTGCAAATTTTACATTTATCATTTTGGAACTTTCCTCCTCGCAGTAAATATGATTGCATAATAGATTTGGAGATTGGATTAATATATCTTGCCCTGCAAATGCAATCTAAAGACTTTTATCGACTTCTTTCGTAAACAAGGGTCTTCTTCCCTCATCTGCTTTCATCCAGTGAATCTTAATTCCCCATTCATGAGATTCCTAAGTAGGATTTCGCTTAAAATTCGAGCAGGAACCCGATGAGGAATTAGGTTCAGAATTCAGATCGAAACCAAAGTGAAAGTTGGCGAGGTCGATGGCTAAAAGCTTATATGTAAAAGTTAAAAGCGCAAAAACATCGCTGTTCCTTGGAGCTATCTTGAGCGATTCTCTCGGCACGTTTCAACCCCTCACCCCAAACCCCACACCCCAAATCCTCAAACCTCCGAGCCATCAAGTCTTCAAATCCATCCCTTTCCTTGCTTAAAAGTTCGGGCCCCTCCTTCCTGTCCTTACTTTCAACAGACAGCCAGATACCCTCATCACGTCAAACCTTAGCATGCTTTGCATAATTTCTCACTTTTGCATAACCGAGCTCGCTTTTTATTCGACTCAGCGCCGTACTCTAGCGCTAAAACGTCGTCAGCAGACTAGCGAATTACGAGCTGTATTTTGTCAAGCGTAACAATCACTAGGACGAGATTTTAAAATAAAAATATAAAAATAGAGGGAACATTGTAGGAAAAAAGGACAAATTCCTGAGATCCATTCTGAGATATTTGTACAAAAACTCACGATTTTCAATCATCATTCTCAAAATTGGGTAATCGAATGCTTCCATTTACTTAATTTTATTGAAGACAGGATACGCGCTTTAATAGTGTGTTTTTTTTATATTCTACATAATAAGTCCCGCGAAATCACACTGCTTGATTCTTGCTGTACTTTTATTACAAATTATAGATCAAGGGCGATGAAACTATAAAAAGCGAAAAGAAGGATAGGAAAATTAGGGAAGAAGCAAAGAAGAGAAGAAGAGAAGTAGTTAAAAGAGGAACAGATGCAAAGGGGGAGAGGAGACGAGGAGACGCGGTGATGAAGAGAAAAGAAGAAGAGGAGACGAGGAGAAGATGAGAAGAAGAGGTAAAAAGGAAAAAAAGAAGAGGAGGAATGAAGGAGAGGAGAAGAGAAGAAGAGGAGAAGAGGAGAAGAGGAGAAAAGGAGAAGATGAGAAGAGGAGAAGAGGAGAAGAGGAGAACAGGAGAATAGGAAAAGAGAATAAGAGTAGAAAAGGAGAAGAGGGGAAGAGGGGAAGAGGGGAGGTGAAGAATAAGATAAAAGGGCAAAAGGATAAGAGAAGAAGGTGAGAATATCAGGAGAGAAGGAGAGTTTAAGAAGAAAAAAAGAAGAAAAGGAATTAAGGAACAGATGTAAAGAAGAAAAATGAAGAAAAGGAGGAATGAAGGCGAAGAGGAGAAGAGAAGAAGACGAGAGTAGGAGAAGAGGACAAGATGATATGATGAAAAGAAAATAAGGAGAAGAGGAGAAGAGGCGAAGGATAAAAGATAGGAAAGGGGAGAGGTGGAGAGAAGACGAGAAGGAAAGAAGAGAAACGAAGAAGAGGAAAAGAGAAAAAGAGAAGAAGAGGAGGTGAAGAGGTAAAGAAAAAGGAGAAGGGGAAGTGTAGAAGGGCAGAAGGGGAGAAAAGAAGAAAAGAAGAAGGCAAGAACGGGAGAACGGGAGAAGAGAAGAATAGAATAGAAGGGAAAGAGAGGAAGATAAACAGTGGAGAAGAGAAGAAGATGAGAAAAGGAGAAGAGGAAAAGGAATGAATGGGATAAGAAGGAAAGAGTAGAAGGGGTGAAGAAAAAAAGTAGAGAAGGGGAGAAGGGAAGAAGATGAAAATTGGACAAGAGAGAGAAAATATGAGAAGGGAGAGATGAGGGGAGAAGGGGAGGAGAAGAGGTGAAGGAGAGCAAATAATCAGATGAAAAGAGAAGAAGAGGAGAAGAGTAGAATAGGGAGAAGAGGAGAAGAGAATAAGGGGTGAAGTTAAGAATAGGAAAAGAGCAGAAGAGGCAAAGACGAGAAGGGGATATGACGAGAATATGAGAAGAGGAGAAGAGGGGGAGAGGAGGATAGGAGGATAGGAGGAGAATAGGTAAAGAAAAAAAGAAGATAAGGAATTAAGGAGAGGAGAATAGAACAAATAGAAAATAGAAGAGGGGGGTGAAGGGGAAAAGAGGAGAAGAGAAGAAGATGAAAATTGAAGAAAAGGATAAGATGAGAAGGGATAAAGGGGATATGGAAGAATAGAAGAAGGGGTAAGAGGAAAAGGGAAAAAGTAAAAGAAAGAAAGGGCATAATGGGGAAGAAGAGAAGAGAGAATAGAAGAAGGGAAGAAGAGGAGAAGAAGGGAAAAGGAGAAGAGAAGGAGAGGAGGAGAGGTGAAAAAGAGGTAAAGAAAAAAAAGCAGAGGAGACATGAAGGAGAGCAGAAGGTGAGAAATGGAGTATAGAAAAAGGGGCAAAGGGGAAACGAGGAGAAGAAAAAAGATGAAAAATGGAGAAGAGGATAAGAGGAGAAGAGATGAAGGTGATTATCACGAAGAGGAAAAGGGGGAAGAGGAGAAGGGAAAGAGTAAAAGGGAGGAAGGGGATAATAGGAACGAAGAGAAGAGAGAAGATGAAAAGGGGAGGAGAGGAGAAGAGGAGAAGGGGTGAAGGACAGAAGATGAGAATTGGAGAAGAGGGGAAAAGGAAAATATCAGAACGGGTAGAGGATGAAGAGGAGAAGAGATTAAAAAGAGAAAATAAGAAAATGAGAAGAGGAGAAGAGGATGAGAGGAGGAGAATATAAAAGGAGAAGATGAGAAGAGGGGGAGAGGAGGAGAAGAGAAGAAGAGTAAAAAAGAGAAAGAGGAGAAGAGGGGGAGAGGAGGCGAGCAGAAGCGGTTAAGAAAAAAAGAAGAGGAGGAATAAAGGAGAGGATAAGGGGGAAAAGGAAAATAGGAGAAGGGGTGAATGGGATAAGAGGAGAGGAGGAGAAGATGAAAAGTGGATAAGAGAATAAGAGGAGAAGGGAGAAGGGGTTAGGGGGGATAAGGGGGATATAATAAGGGGGAAGAGGAGAAGGGATGAAGGGAAGAAAATGAGAAGTGGAGAATAGGGGAAGAGGAAAAGATGAGAAGGGGAGAGGAGGGCGGAGGAGAAGAGGTGAAAAAAATAAAATAAGAAGATGAGAAGAGGAGGAGAGGAGGAGAGGAGGAGAAGAGTTGAAGAAGAAAAAAGAAGAAGAGAAATGAAGGAGAGGAGAAGGAGAGAAAGGGAGAAGAGGAGAAGAGGAGTAGAAGAGAAAATGTAAGAATAGAAAAAGAGCAGAATATAAAAAGAGAACTCGAGAAGAATAAAATAAGTAAAAAAGAGAAGAAGAGAACAAAAGAGGAGAGTTATACAGTGGATACAGAGGGTGATTTTTTACAAAAATACCGGAGTAATATAAAATAAAATTGTAAAGCACTAAATTTAAAAAAAATAGTTATAAGCAAAAAAGCAAAAAAGCAAAAAAGAAGATTAATTTTGTGAACAAACAGAAAAACTTTAAATAAAAAACAGATTTTTCTTAAATTAAATAGATTTTTAATTTATAAAGAATTTTTTTAAATATTTAATTTTTAACCAGAAAAATTTAACAAAAAGTTAAGTTTTTAATTACAAAGAATCTTTAAAAAAGTATTTAACAAAGATAATATAAAGATAAATTTTTAACAATATTAAAATTTTAAGCAAAAATGAAAAAAGAATAACAAGAGCAAATAAAATTTTCAACTTGAAAATATGATTTTTGAGAGAGAAATTCACTTTCAATCAACAGATTTTATTTTTTACCCAATTGTTTAATTTTTCAGATAAATAAAGAAATTCTCTATGGAATAGAAGTTTTTCAAAAAAAAATTCAATTAAAAAAATACAGTTGAATTAAACTAAAAGCCAGAATTTTAAGAAAATATTTAAATCCTTCACCGAGATAGATTAAATTAATTTAATCAGATTAAATTAAATTAAATTTCAAAAAAGGTGAGATTTCAACCAAGAGCGTTAATTTTTAACGAAAAAGACCATTTTTCTACAAAATACTTGAATCTTTAACCATAAAAAATCAACTTTCTTTCAGGAATATTCATTTTAATTTCTTATTTAACTAACATTTTTATTTAAAAAAATTATTTATTGAAACTACAAAAAAAGAAGTTTTTAACGAATTTAATAAATTCCTCCTCCGTTTTCGAAAGCAGCTTCAATCTAAACAAAATAAAAAATTTAAAAAATGGAAACGGGTGATCTAAACATTTAAAAAAAAAAAATTTTTAACACCCGGACAGTTTATTTCACCTCTCAGTATTTTTAAATTTTTTTGAAAGTGTGTATCATATCCTTTGAAATTAAGTTTTTTTAAATTAAATTTACAATTTTATGGTTTACAAAATTAATTTATAAAAAATGATAAACTATTTTTTATACTGAAAATTGTTAGCTTATAAATATTGATAAGATCAGTTTCTTACATTTAAATGTTTTTCAGTCAAAAAGTCTTTTTATTAAACATTTAAATTTAAATTTCTACAATTTCATAAAAGTAACAATGGAAAATCTTCAACTTAAAAAATTTAGAATTCAAATTTCTGTAATTTTCAAGAGTTGCATAAAAATTTTTTCATGTTTTAGAACTTTCCTTTTTAATTTTATCCAATTTTGAAGATACAAAGTTGAAAACTCTTCAAATTGATATATGAATAAATAAAAAATGTTCAATTTAAATGATTTTAAAAATGAAGTCTGAATAAAAAAATCTCTTAAATTTTTAAAACAAAATAAAATTAAAATTTCTACAATTTTAAACCGTTACAAGTACAAATTAATAATTCATTATAATTTATATTTGCAAATTACTTAATTTTAAAAGTTTTTATTCCAAATCTATGTAATTTGGAAGATTTAGTAGTAAAAATTCAATTTTAAATATTTGGAATACATAATTATGAATTATTTAATTTTGTAGATTTAAAATTTAAAGATAAGTAATTATCCTCTAAACATTTTTAAAATCAATTTATTTAAAACCCAGAGAGTTTATTTCACCGTTCAGTATTTTTTAAAGTCTTTGAAAGCATGTATCAAATCCTTTGAAACAAAGTTGTTTAAATTAAAATTCTAATTTTATGGTTTACAAAATTAATTTTTCAAAAACAAAGAAGTATTTTTAATTCTGAAAACTGTTAGCTCATAAAGATTTACAAATTAAGTTTCTTAAATTTTAATAATTTTCAACCAAAAACTGTTTTTATTAAAACTTAAAATTTCAATTTTCTACAATTCCTAACAGTTAAAACTGGGAAATGCGAAACTTAGAAAATGTAGATTTCAAATTTTTTTCCATTTTTAAGAGTTGCATAAAAAAAATTTTAATTTTAAGAACTTTCTTTTTGACGTTCTTCAATTCTGAAGATACAAACTTCAAAATTCTTCAAATTGATGTATGAATAAATAAAAAATGTTCAATTTAAATGATTTTAAAAATGAAGAGTCAAGTTTTTTTATTACAAATTTTCCAAATTATGAAAAATTGAAATTTAAATCATTAAAGTTGCAGAATTTGTAATTGCAAGTTCAAAACTTGCATAATTTTTATTTCTAAATTTTAAAAAAATTTTAATTTAAAATTAAATTAAATTAAAATTTCTACAATTTTAAAACGTTACCATATAAAAAAGTATTAATTTATTATAATTTATGTTTGCAAATTGCTCAATTTTGAAATTTTTTTTCTATTTTTCAATTTTAAATATTTGGAATACACAATTATGAATTATTTAATTCTGTAGATTTCAAATTTAAAGATAAGTAACTTTAAACTTTTTTTGAAATATCCCATTTTTTTAGATTTAGAATCGAATATTCTTCATTTTAGCGATTTGCAAATTTTAATTCTTCAACTCATAAGATTTATAACTAATTTTTCATTACACTAGAAAATTTATAGTTTAAAGTTATGTAATTTTCAGCGCTTTATTTGAGTCGAAGGAAATAAATTAAATAAATATATCCACAAAAAAATGTGGTAAGAAAGGA
>JAAAKG020141631.1:0-11812 GCA_010014905.2 Druon quercuslanigerum | reverse complement strand
GTTTTTCATATAAAGAATTTATTTAGAATTTAGCTGCTTAATTCGCTTGAAAAATAGTTTACTCTCGTAAGAATATATCTCCAATTTTATTAACATTATAGTTGATAAAAATGTTAAACTATAAAAAAACTTTTCATCATTTTTTTATTCTTTAATATGGGGATAATTCTGAATAGGAATAATTTTAAATAATCTTAAAAAAATTACAATAATTTAAAATAAAAATTACTGATGAGCAAAATGAAAAGTATAAGAGAGCCCCAGTCAAGCAGCAACTCTGTGCGTGGCCTAGTCGGTCCTGCCTCAACGAAGGAGGCGAGCAGCAGACCGGCCGAGAACCGTGATCGTCGACTAAAACTCAACTTGCATACGATTGAACATTTTAATCGTATCTCAGGAACCGATCAAGATTTTTTAAGTTTCTTTTGCTTAAATTACAGATAAAATTTCATTCTCTATGTCGCATCATTTTTAGATTTTTGTAACAATTTTCCTAGGTTATGCTGAAACTTGCAGTCGAGATGTAAAATTTTGAAAATCTAGAATTTTTTTAAAAAACTTATCACGTGCTGTATTCTCTTCAGCAGGTAAAAAAACCTGTTTGACATTAATAGACGAGGAACTTCATAGGCATTCTAAATGTTTTTTAAAAAATTTCCTATCATTTTTTTTCGCTGAGTTATCGTGTTTCAAAGCTAGCAGTAATTTTTAATATTGCTTGCGTCAATCGATCTCATAATTTCCGACGGTAGTTTATTTAAAAAATTTAATTTTGGTTACAAAAAGCGAAATAACTCAAGAAATAATAAAGTAATCATAATTAATTTAAAAGCAGCACTGGGGCTTCATTTAGTCAATGCATCCTACAAAATTTTAATAAATCGGTTAAAATAATAAGAGATCGTTTAAAAATCTTTACCACTTTGGTAAGTGGGGGAATGGGTCTCATATAAAACCTGCGTTTGGTAACGGTACGCTTTTAGTTAAAAATTCACCTTTTTGGTTTAAAATTCTTGAGTTTTATTAGGAATTCGTCTTTTTTAGAGTTAATTAATATTCTTGTTTACAAGCTTTTATTTTTAGTAGAAAATTCAACTATTTGGTTAAAAATTCTTCAATTTTATTTAAAAACTTTTTTTTGGTACAAAATTATTCTTTTTGTTCAAAAATGCATCTTTTTAGTAAAAAATTTAAATACTAGGTTTTAAAGTAGAACTATTATTTAAAAAATAAATACTAATTTTTTTTGCTTTAATATATAATATTTTCGTCAAGAATTTTCAAATTTAAAAAAAACGTCGTTTTTGGTAGTAAAATAATCTCATTGTTGAAGAATTCATCTTTTTTAGTTGAAATTTCAACATTTAGTTTAAGAATTCTTGAATTTTATTAAAAATTTGATCTTTTTGTTACAAAATTAATTATTTTGTTTAAAGTTCATCTTTTGAGTTAAAAATATAACACTTATGTTTTAAACTTCAAATAATTTCTTACTAATAAAAAAGTTTTTTCTTTCTTAAAAATTCAACTTCTTGGTATAGAATTCTTGAATTTTATTGAAAATTCGTCTTCTTGGTAGTAAATTAATCTTTTTGTTTTCCGTTATGTTGAAAATTAAGCAGTCTTCTTGAAAACTTCTTTTTGTTGCTCCAAAATTAATTTGGTAATTAAAAATTTTACTATTCTATTTTTGGTCGAAAACTGTTCTTTTGTACGTAAAAATCCATTTTTTTGGTTAAAAATTTAACAAATAGGTATTAAAATAGAAGTACTTTCTTAAAAATAAAAAATAATTTTTTTATCCCTTCAAGATAAAATTTTTTCTATAAGAATTCTCAAATTTTTCAAAAACATTCGTCGTTTTTGGTAGTAAATTAATCTTATTGTTCAGGGATTCATCTTTTTTAGGTGAAAATTTAACTTTTAGTTTAAAATTCTTCAATTTGATTAAAAATTCGTTCTGTTCGTTACAAAATTAATCATTTTGTTTAATATTCATCTTTCAAGTTAAAAATATAACACTTAGATTTTTAACTTCAACTAATTTCTTACTAATTAAAAAGTTTTTCCTTTCTTAAAAATTCAACTTCTGGGTTGAGAATTCTTGAATTTTATTGAAAATTCGTCTTTTTGGTAGTAAATTAATTTTTTTGTTTTAATTTATGTTCGAAATTGAACAGTTTTGTTAAAAACTCTTTTTTTTGTATACACATTAATTTGTTAATTGAAAATTTTGCTATTCCATTTTTGGTCGAAAAAGGTTCTTTTGTAAGTAAAAATTCAACTTTTTGTTAAAATTAAACTTTTTTGTTAAAATTTCGTCTTGTTTGTTGTAAATTAATCGAGTTGGGTTAAAAGTTTAACTTTGGGATTGAAAGTTTTTGTATTTTATTGAAAATTCGTCTTTTTGGTAAAAAATTAACTTTTTTATCATAATCTAATATTTTTTATTTGATCATTCAAATGTTTTGTATACAAAATTCAGTTTGTTTTAAAAGTTAAATAATTAAGTGAAAAAAATCAACTATTGAATAGCAAATACGGTTTTTATATGATTTAGTATTATTATTTATTAATTAAAAGTTTAACTATTTAATTTTTGGCTAAAAATATACTTTTTTAGTTTAAAAATTCAATAATTAGTAAAATTGTATTTTATCTAAATGCTACGTAACTTTCGGGTAGGAGGAGGATTTTACAATAAAAGAAAAACCAACTCTTATTTTTATATTTTAGAAGCTGCTGAAGAACTAGGAAATGGAAGAATTTATTAACTAAGATAACGAAAATTTATAAAATATTATATTATATAATATTATTTTATATTATAAAATATTTTCAGATTTTTAATAAGTATTTAATTTCCTCAATTAAAAGTAATGGGGCCTAATATACGACGTTTTCGAAACATTTCAGGCGTTTGCAGTGCTCGTGCTGTTCTAAAATAGCCGCGGTAAATATTTATTCTATTCTGTTAAAAGAAAAAATGCCAGCATTTTAGTAGCTACTGTTGCTTCTGACAACCGTAACAATTACAAAAGCTCAATTAGCTTTTTGTTCATTCGAATTAAAATATAAACACGAATCCATAACAAAGATGATTAAAGATAATTATTGTTAAATCATGCAATTTTATCTTCAACAATTATTTTCAATTCTTGAAACATTGATCTTGATGCTTTTTTAGATTTTTACTTTTAAAAATACTCCAATGTGTCAGTTTATTACGAATTGCCACTAGAAGTCGAACGAGAACTGAATTGCCTGTTCCATAATATTCGAGAGGAGCTACGAGGGTTGAGAGAGAAGTCAACACTACTTGTGGATCCGGGAAAAGCAAGGTAATTATTGATACGTAACAGGGTGATTCATTTTATAAGACAAAAAAAAATCGAATTTCAACACGTACACTTACCTAACTTGTAACTTATTAGTCGACAATTTAAAAAAAAAATAATAAGTTCAAAATCGGATATGATATTTTTGTTGTTCTTATTTTATTAGTGCCTGCAAAATGCTTAACTGATTTTAAAAGAAAATAATAATTTTATCTTGCTTGCTTTATATTTTTCTATAAGACTTTGAAATACTAATTTGCCGTTTACATTCGGCTTTGGTTAGAGAAGCGCAAGGGATTTTAGAATCAATGTGTGGCCCATGCATACATTGGAATACAATTGAGCCTAATTTATGTATATACATACCCACCAATGGCGAATAATTGATTTTAATCGATCGATCAACACATGCAAAACGTATTGTATCCTGTTCCAAATACTAATTTTGATATGCATCAAGTAACGAGCAAATATTACTACTTCATCGGACAAGAATAGAACTGAATATGAGTACAGATACATTTTTTTATTTATAACCTATATATCATGCTCCTAAATTTTCCTCTATTCGTATATTATTACACTGGAAAACTCTCTTAGAAAACTTGAACCATCAAGGTTTGAGGTAGCAAATCAACGCAAATACAACATTAAATAAAAAGGATATTTTCTCGAAAGAGCTATATGAATTTTTCGAGGAATGGAGTTGGTTAAAGTCAAAGTTGCAATATTTTCGATCTGTAAAATTGTAAAAAAGTAGACTTTTTTTACCGTTGTCAAGTAACACAGATATACCTATCAAAATAAATGACATCAAATTTAAACTGTACTTGGAGCCAATCATTTTCTGCTGCCATTTTTTCAGAATCTAAATTTGCTTAAATTATCCTTAATTGACCGTACACTATTCAACTCAAAATTTCTCACAAAAATCAGGAACCACCAAGATATTGGCGATAGCAAATAACAGCAAAGCATAATATAAAAAAAAAACGATTTTTTCGTAAGAAGTGTAGGTTTTCAAACTATATTAGATTGATGGTGCGATTCTCAACCGATATTACTGAAAGTCAGATGAGAGTAGCCAAATGCAAAAGTATATGGTTTTTGCGAAGAATTAATTTTTTTAAAGGAAGAACCATTACCATTCATGTTTAATTTAAACCACCCTCAGCCTCCTTCATGGCGCCCAAAATCTACCCCATGCAAAATTAAATAAGGAATTGTAGGAAAATTTCCCTTAATTCTTAATTTTTTCTCATGTTTCTTCATACAGTGTCGGATCCATAAGTACGACTGATTGTGTAAAATACAAACGCAGCAATAAAGGGTGTTCTTTACAAACATTAATGGTAGTGACAGATGTCAGGAAATAAATGCATGCTCGTATAGTCACCTCTTAGAATTTGCGGAGTAAATATCGCGCGAGAAGTAAACCCTTTTTGTAGGCTACCATCACGCTCACAAAATTTCATAAGTATCAGGACTGTATTTATATAGGCAAGGCGAAGCAATAGAGAAACTTCTGAGCAGAATAGGCATGCATATAAAGATGCAAACATGCTCAAATAGTAGCCTTGGAGCATTTGCGGAGTAAAGATCGCGCGACAAATTAACCCTTTGTGTAAGCTTTCGTGACGCTTTCATAATTACATAAGTCTCAGGACAGATTTTATGTAGACAAGGCGAAGCAATAGAGGAACTTACGAGCAGAATGGGCATGTATATCAAGATCCAAACATGCTCGTATAGTCGCCTTGGAGCATTTGCGGAGTAAATATCACGCAAGCAGTAAACCCTTTTTGTAGGCTACCGTCACGCTTTCAAAATTACATAAGTATCAGGACTGATTTTATGTAGACAAGGCTAGGCAATAGAGAAATTTACGAGCAGAATGGGCATGTATATCAGGATCCAAACATGCTCGAATAGTCGCCTTGGAGCATTTGCGGAGTAAATATCGCGCGAGAAATAAACCCTTTATGTCGGCTACCGTCACGCTCTCAAAATTACGTAAGTATCAGGACTGATTTTATATAGACAAGGCGACGCAAAAGAGAAACTTACAAGCAGAATAGGAATGTATATCAGGTTCCAAACATGCTCGAATAAACCCTCTTTGTAAGCTTCCATGACGCTTTCAAAATTACGTTGTGTGACTGACTTTCTATAGAGCAGATGGAGCAACAGAGGGATTAACGAACAGGGTAGGTAACGGGGAATGCCATGAACGAAATGCATGCTAGAATATTTGTCTCCGAAAATTTGCGGAGTTAATACTGCGCGAGAAGTAAACCCTTTTTATAGACTTCGGTCACGCTCTTAAAGTTCCGTCAGTAGTAGGACTGACTTTCTATAGCCCAGACGAAGTGGTGCATGTCGAGCCGAGAAATGTTCGTTATCGTCTGAAATCACTGGACATTTTTCAAATTTTGCAAACCTACATTTTCTAACCTTTTTTTGTTTTTGTTCGTATTGTAGCGTCTGAAGAGCCGATAAATGTGCTCGTTAAATGTTAGTTTTTCAAAATTTAAATAGAAAATATGAACACAGCAAAACACAACAAATCTAATAAAGAAAAAGAGAAATCATATGTAGAATTGATCGGTAGGTTTCCAAAATAAAATATTTTTGATTGAGTATAAATTATAAAATACTGTTATATGCCATTTGTTTTTAGGGTTTCCATCAAATATTTAATATACCTTATATACCTCATTTTAGAACACTTAGTGGTGTAATAGAATATAATAAAGCAGCAACTTATGCGTCGTACACTCGCGAATTCAGTCAGAAAAAAATTACAGAAGGCACAAAGTTTCAAAACAGAATGACGCGACATAATGCAAAAACTTTCGAGGAATCTTTCGAATATTTTCGAGAAAATGACTGGAAGATGGAACAATGCCAACTGTGTCCAGCAAAATCAAATAAAGACAGTAGCATTATTAAACTCGTGTACAACTGGTTTGATGCGTCATCTTCGGAAATTTCACAAAGACGCGTTTGCGGAAATATTTCTAAATAATCCATCAAGTTCAACATGTTTGAAGAAAGTAATTGTATTTTAATATTAAAAATAATAATCTATGTAACATTCACATAGCAGATTAAAATAACAACAAACAATATTTAGGAGGCTATTATCTTATAGTTAATATATTCTGTGATGAAGTCACATTAAGAAGAAAAAATGGAAAAATTAATCGAATCGTTTGGAGTTCAAGGAAAAATTTGTTGGCTGACTAAAGTAACAAGTAAAAGAAAGTTTATATTCATTCAAACATTATCGTAGAAAATTTTTTGTATGTAGGTAAAGACACCAGTTAGTGACATGCGACCAGTTATTGATACCCTTGATGAATTTCTTTCTTTATTGAAAAATGCAATTGAAATCAAAATGTAAATTAAGGCTTCGTAAAAACTAGCATGCTTGACTATTAAATTATATATAAATTTTCCAGGAAACAAGTTTCAAAAAAGTGAATAAAAATTATTCAAAAACCGGTGCTACCATTAAGAGGCGCGGCGCTTGCTGTTACAATGTTATAATCAGGGAGAGCGTTCAGCAAGCACAAGTGAGTAGGTGTGTTACCTTTTTGTTAAGCAAATATGGCACATTACATTTCAGTCAGCGAATTTTCGTGTCAGTGAGAAGGTGCCTAGGGAGTGAAAGCTTGTATAATGATTTATTATGAGCAATAATATTAACTGGTCCAAAGATTCATGCAGGGACAGGCTAGTGACAGGACCAATTAAAATTTATTTAAAGAAGAATCAGTCGTGTTTGGAGTGAAAAAACGTTATGGCTGGTAAAACTAATGCTTTATTCAACTTGTCTCCAACTTTAATGGTCATTCTTATCACAAAAATACTTTAAAAGTGTATTGTTAAAGCAGTACGTGAGTGAATCGTGACTCTGGTCCTAAAGCAATACGCCAATTCGTTATAAAAGGCATTTCTAATGATATTTTAGTAACAAATCTCCTGCTAGAATTCGAGCTTGTAATCGGTTGACAACATGTGCTCATTACATTATATTGCAATTATTATTCTAAGTATTTACCTTATTGAATTTTCATAAGAGTATACAATCTTCCCATTCGAATACTATATTAAAAAATAGTCATTGCTCGTTTTGCACCCATTTGCTTCGTCCGAAACAAACATCAATCATTTTATATCCTATCATGTGTTTCTATCACTAAACGGGTTTAAATGCCTCATTAGACCTGTTAGTGACTGGGGAAAAGCACTGGCATTAAAAGATGCACAGTTGTCCCTAACCAATTAACTCGTATAAAGCACACAAAAATTAAATAGCTATTAACAGGTAATGTCGACATTACTGCCATCATACAAAACTAAAAGCATGAGCGAATTCTCCTATTTGACAACGAGTTTTGATGCCACATATAGAAAATAAGGTGTTACGCACACATGATGATAATTTTAATGGAACTGTTGAAGGGCAAGACGAGGATGAAAACACCGAAAATTATAAAGAGACGTTATTTCTTTTTATAAAACTAGGTAAGCTTTTCAAAGTACTAAAAAGCTCAGAAAAATGGCAGATTAAGTTTAAGAGTTATTTTCAAATGACTAGGATGGAGATGCTTTAAATATTAACTAATTTTTGCAAACTAAATCCAGAACTAAGAGAGTACATAATTTTTGAGAACGAGTGAATGCTGCCTTCAAGGGTTTTTGAATACCTTTGCCACTTTTATCTTCATGCTGATGATTGAAATAACCTTGAAGATCAATTTCAAGGTCAAATTAAAAGTCACTACTGGATTCCTCGTTAAAAGTTACTTCAAGAATGACCTTGACCTTTTTGAAAAAATATTTACCTGGAGCGATATTTAGGTGAATCGAGACTTTTTGAACACCCTGTATAGTGTTGATGAAGATCAAGATGTGCCGGAATGATGGCAACAGAATGAGAAGCTCTTCCCTACTCTGTATTTAATGGGTTCTCGTGGTCACCTAACTATCAGGAAACATAGAAATAGTCTCGAAAATAAATGGACGAAATTTTCAATGTCTTTTGGTGGGTTTATAATTTGTGGGTTACTTGAAGCTTGGCACCTCAGATTCAAATTTTACCAGATAAATAGAACCTGTTTCTACTTCTTAGTTTGTTTTGCATGTATAAATCATGTAAAAAAAGAATAATCTGTTTTAATATTGATTTTAATAATAAAGCAGTAATGTCATAATAATCTACAATTTTAATTTATTTCCAAAAAATAAAAAGTCATAATTATTCCACTATTTGGATTTTTTAAATTCTGGCCTAAAATTCGTATTCAGTGACACAAGAAAATTCTAACATTGACTTTCATAAGATACTTTCTAACTTTCTAGCTGATTCACAAGCTTGAGTCACTAATTAAAATTTAATAATTGCATGTCAGAAATATTTTGCTAAAAACATATTTTAGATACCGTTTGCACGGTTTGATTGGCATTTCAAAGAGCTCGTCACACGTATAGTCACCTTCGATCATTTGCGGAGTAAATATTGCGCGAGAAATAAACCTTTGTGTAGGCTTTCGTCGCTCTCTCAAAGTGGACCGTACGCCTGGGTAGCATTTCTCAAGTGTGCAGTCTATTTTACAAGCGTGACGGAAGCCTACAAAAACGGTTTACTTCTCACGCAATATTTACTCCGCAAATTATCAGAGGCATCTGTTTGAGCATGCATTTGGTTTCTGGCATCCCCGACCAACCACCCTGGTAATAAAAAACTCCCTCTACTGCTCCGTCTGCGCTACAGAAAGCCAGTCATAGTACTTATGAAACTAAACCTGCAGATGATGAAATGAATAAATTACAAGGATTCTGTATCTTTGTTTATTAATAGAATACAATAGAATATTTATTAGAGGCCTAATACCAGTGTTTGATGTTAAAATACGACAGAGGTATCTGTCTATCAGATTGCCGATAAGTAGAGAGAGTACTATATCGTAATTAATTTTTATAACGCGAGAAAAATAAGTCCAAAAAAATTCACCATGGACTGGGTTTGAACCAACAACCTCTCCATACGTGTCAGGTGCACTGCCAATCGCGCCACCGAAGCACCAACAGGAAATATTTTCGAATTTGTATTTCCTGAGTTTAGGTGGAAATTATTTTTCATAGACCAGACTGGGTTATCTCTGGGCGTTGCACTTGGGCCCCGATCAAGTATCGCGTTTCATTTAGAGTCTGGCCTTATCTAGATGGCCCGATGTGGGCCAAATTCTGCCCGTTCTGGCCCCGATTAGATCCATATTGGAATTTCTGCTCGGATTTGACTGGTTAGTAGTTAAATAGAATATTTTTTAGATGCTTAATACCACTGATTATCTGTTTAAACAATGTTTTTTCACTTAAATAATTTTATTTCCATAAAATGTCACGAATTAAGGATATTTCATTTCTTCTATGCCATATTTCATGAACTTGGATAGTTTATGATTTTATTTCCATTCTTTGTTCATCTCCTAAATAATTTATTTTTAATTTTATCAAAACTTTTATTAAAAGAACTAAAAATCGTACTTTATTGCTATTTTTTTAACTTGTTTCAAAAGATTAGGTGGAATATTATCTTTCTAAATGTCATTTTTTAAAATTAATTTTCGTACATGAAAATGTTACGATTTTATTCTTGGTTGAATATTGATATCCTTCATCAGAAATTTATATTTTCTGGTTAAAAGTTTATGTATATATTATAGTTAAGAATTCAACTATTTGGTTCAAAATTGATCTATTTTATTAAAAATTTGTCCTTTTCTTCTGGAAATAGAAATAAATAAATAATTATTGTAATATAGTAGAACATTAATTTTCTTGGTGGCTAATTCATCTTTTGGTTAATTGATTTTTTTTCATTCATCTACTAGGTATACAATTGCTTGAAGTTAAATATTTGATTAAAAATGTATGTATTTTGATGAAAAGTCATTCTTTTTTGGTTGAAAATTAATTTCTTTCTTTAAAATTTCAACTACTATGTTGAAAATTTATTTTTTTGACTAAAAATGTAACTATTCTATTATTGGTGGAAATTTTTTCTAGCTAAAAATTCAACTATTTGGTTGAAAATTCATCTCACTTGGCTTCGAATAAAATTTTGTATCAAAAATTCCACATTTTGAGTTAGAAATTTGTCTTACTTCGAAAAAATTCGCCTTTTTGGATCTCGCTGTCACGGACAGAAACCATTTCCTGTTTCGGTTTGGTATCCGGCTGGCATATTTTTATTCAAGGGGGGGAAATGAGGGGAGGGGAAGAGGGCGAAATTAGCGTGCATAAGTGTAGGGTAAGTAGTGGTGACAGGGGAAAGGAAATTAAGGAAATGGGGAAAAGAAAATTAGAGAAGTGGGGGAAATTAGGGGAAACAAGGGAAAATGAGTGAATGGAAAGTAGAGGAAGTTGCGGGAAATGAGTAGAGGGAAAGCGAGGGAAGTGAGGGATAAAGGGGGAATGGAGGAAGTGAGGGAAAATGAATATAAGAGAAGTACTGGACATTGGGGGAAGTAGAAGGAGGGAGAGAAAATAAGGGGATGGAAAGTAGGGGAAGTGAGGTGAAATGAAGGAAGAAAAATATAGAGAAAGCAAAAGAAATGAGGGAAGGAGACGTGGGGGAAGTGAGGAAATTCAATAGGGGGCTTGTGGATGAAATAAGAGTAAATGATTGAATGAAAAAAGGGGCACCATTGGAGTTTATGTGGATGTGGGAGCAAAAGAAATCAGGTTATCCTGAAGTAGTGAAGGCAAGAGTACATTTAAGACTAGGAAGGTTAGAAAGTAGGTGAAGTAGGAAGAAATTACGAAAGATGTAGAAGGGAAAATAAGGGAAAATTTGTGGATGGGATCAAGGGGAAGTGATAGAAGATAAGGGGTGAGGGATCAAAGAAAACATGAGGTAGAGAAAGTGAGAGCAAATAAAGTGAGGGGAAATTAGGTAAATTACGGGAAATTCGGGAGGTACAATAGGGGAAGAAAGGATAAACGAAAGGAGGGTTACTTGAGAGATTACAAAGGGGGGTTATGAGAAACGTGTCTACGTAAGGAGAAGCAAGGAAAATGATTAAAATTGAGGATGAGCAAGAGGGTCAGTTTGGTCTGGTGAAGAGAGGGTGAAGTAAGGGTGTGGAATTAAGGTAATGTACAGAAGAGTGGGAGGGATAGATTTAAAAAATTTAAGTAATGGCGTAATTAAAGTCTTAATAGGCTACGAAGTCGTCGTAGTGGTGGTAACTGAGGGGAGGGGTAAATTAAGGAAAGGATGGGAAATTGTGTAGGGCTAGTGAGGGTAAACTAAGGGAGGGGAAGTAGGAGACATTTTTTGAGTGAAATAAAATAGAGGAGAAAAAAGATTAGGAAGGCGAGGCAAAGGTCAGTTACACCAGCCCCCCCCCACTCATAATTTTAGGGGTTTATTTAGCCTACTGAATTGCGCCGCAAATGCG
>JAAAKG020141630.1:0-34039 GCA_010014905.2 Druon quercuslanigerum | reverse complement strand
AATCAGCGCATCAAAATACGTAAGTATACGTACTTTCAAGAAAATCGTCGGTGGGTGCTATTCGGAAGTATATCCGTCAACTCTATAACGGAACATGATAGGATTATAGAATCCTACTGCAGTCTAATTCATTTCTTCTAGAGTTAATTGTATAACCGTCCTGATCCTGATTCGTTTATCGGAAGGAAAAGTGTATCTTCGAAGTTCTTATGTTCGGTTCAAATTCAAAAAGGGAGCGTGCCGAATGAATGTAAGTTGTTGAATTCCACATCCGAGACTTTCAGGAGAAGGAAGCCTTGTAGGAGTGAAATAGACTTGGTAACAGCATCGCGCCTTGATGGAGGTGGCCTAGGAGGAAGAGACCTAGACCTGACTCGAACAGGCAACTCAGCCGGAGAAAGAGATATTTTCAGCGAATGATTTCTTTCAGAGAATAAAGTAGAAGTTCCGAGACGAGGAGTTTTATGAATACGGTCGCTAATACGAAAGAAATCAAACGGTGTACTTGAATTTGCAACCAGAAAGAGGATTACTTTTTATTGATGTTGGTATTTCGGGCACAAAAAATCGATTATCCCAAAAGTTAAGATGAAATTCGGGTCATTTTAAATTTGAACAAAAACAAGGCTCAAAGTTTTATTTTATATAAATATAACTGAAAGGCAAATGTGAAGAAGATTAGGAAGAAAAGAAGGAGATAGAATAAAAATAAACATAGTAATAAAGGGTTTAAGATTAGAAGAGGCGCATTGAAGAAAGGAGCAGAAAATGTGCTAAAAAGTATTAATGCTACAGCAGAGAATGGAAATGCGAAGAGGAGAGAATAAAGGATAATTGGCGTGGATCATGAACAATGGTTGAATATGGCATGATACAGCTGGAAGGAGTATGATGCGATTGGGACAAAGTTGAGGAAGGGATATTAAGGAATGTGGTGTTAAAAAACTAAGACAGAACGGAGCAAGCGGAGATTGGAAAATAAGATATAGTAAGAAGAAAGCGGAGACGAGAAATAAACTTGAGAAATAATTTATGATATTACTGCAATGTAGTGGGACAGAAGAAAGAGGATAGGGAGTAGCAATCATGGGGACGTGGCTGGATAAAAAAGGATTGAAAGGAGATAGGGAAATACTACCATAATTGTACAAATGGCTACTTCCAAATGCAAAGTGCAATAAAAGAAATGGTGATGGGAGGCAGAAAGGAATGTATACCAGGGAAGCGCACGAAAAAGAGAAAAGTACAATAAGAAGTTTTTAGTGGAGGTAAAGATGGAAGAAGAGACGTGGGATATAGTCAATGCTTATGTAAATGGTAATAATAGGTTAATAATAAATAAATGGCTAATAATAGGTGGGGGTATCAATGCGAAAGGAGATGAAGGAGGAAGAGAATGGGGAGGACATCCAGGAAGGAAATCCAAAGACAATGCTTTAAATTTGGAGGAAAATAAATTGTTAAAGAGCTTGGAAAAGTTGAGATGGTTTGAGAAATACTTGAATGAAGAAAAGTTAAAGTGCAGATATTATGTTTACCAATGTGATTAGGGAAAATTACAAACATGGTACGCAAACTACTAACCAGGTTCCTTATATTTCTTTCTATTAAAGAATTCACTAGCGGACAATATCAGTAAGTGTCTATCTAATGAAAATTGTTGACAATGTTGCAGTTTACATAACGATTGTCTTTTTTAACGCTGCTTCTTTCCCATTGTAATCGTAAAATTTCATAAAAGTTTTATTACATTATTATGTAGAATAAAGAGTGACTTAGCTTTCTTGCCTTTTTTTAAAATTATCGAAATTATAAGGCAGAGTGATATACGAAGACCCAAGACTCTATTAATTACTAAAGCAACTGAAGCTGTTAGCTTGGTTTCTTGGAGTATTTTTGTAACCAATGACAGCACTTACGAGGAAAGCAGTTCTGAATCCCAGTTTCCTTCAAAAAAGTCATTGACTTCAAAGCAGATAGTTAAGGAAACCATCTAGCAGTATATGTCGTAATTTGTGTTAAATAGGATCAGTATAAATATCCTCTGAAATATTATCCAGAATAACATTAAACAAGCTAGATACGGATCTTTTATCATAAACAGAAGTTTATCATTAAAACAAATAATTGTTGCCTTGATGCAAGATCCTTGGCTAGACAAGATGATAGAGCTGTAAGTAGAAAGAGCGGATTATTTTTAATTGATGGATCCATTAAAACACCTAAGGTAGTATTGTATTTCAGTGGTGATATTAAAATTGTTTCACCAAGCTTTTTTTATAGAGAGTAGATAGTGATAAATAATATCATTTAAAAAACAAAACAAGTGAAAAATTTTAGAAAAATTCCGAGAGTACCGTCAGAAAATTTCAGACTAATCAATTAGTTTAGAAATTGTTAAAGCAAATCGGATTCGAATTGGTAGGAAATTAGTTTTTAGGTCTTGCTAAATGATAGCAAGGCGGCATCTTGTATTCTTATCAAATACAATTAAAGCGAGATTTTACAGAAAATTTTCAATGTTTATCTTTTGAAAATTACGAATTTTATTGTATAAACAGATAATAAACAGAGATTTCCTAATTAAAAATAACTGCTGCTTATCATTACGCAATGTTTAAAGAGATTGAGTTACACAAGGGATATAATTATTCTTCAGATTTCAAACATTTTTAAACGTGTTTGCAAGCATATTTAATTTTGATACGACAAAACAAACTATGACTTATAAAGTAATTTTTTTATACAAATTCAATATAATAATTGATTAGCAACGATACAATAAATCTTTAAATGATCCTACAAAGGACATTCGAAATTTTTTTACATAATTCTGAACTTTATATGAAAGCATCTTAAATAATGTAAAACTCAAATTTAAAAACAAAAATTAGTTAAATTAAAATAATATCTATAATCTTATTACTATAAACCCTTGATAATACAGGAAAACATAAATTTTCTTCTTATCTTGATATTTCAATTAGGAAAGACTGAAAACCATAAATAAATTTTTTTTTAATCATTCATATCATATCTAAGATGTAATAATCTTTAATGAGAAAATTAAATGTTTACTAAAGTATTATGGTTCACCAATCCGCTATAAAGTGACTTTAATTTTGTTTTTTCTGCTGACATTCTGGTTCCTCGAATGCTCATAAAGAAACTTCAAGTTTGAAATTTCTTTCCTGTTAGCCTCTTTTTGTTTTGCAGATATTTTTTATTAAAAAAATTTTAGGTATAATAATTATGTATTCTACATTTGTTTTGTATAAATATACAAATATTTATTTATTTTTTATCACTTTAAAAGTAACTATTATTTACAGGTTTGAATATGATCTTACAATAATTTATGCTCTTTTCAGTTCTCTAAAATAAATCATTCCTTTCTGCTCATTCATGTGCTTTCTTCAATGCCAATATTCTTTTTTCCTATTTAGACTGATTGCAAAAAAGTAACCATTTTAGACAGTGAAATTTTTGAGAAAAAAAATTTGGAAAGCACTTGAAATATATTTGTTTACCTCAAGGGAGACCCACGAAAAAATAAAATATGAAACTAAGAGATTAAAGAATCCATTCGCCATTGACAGAATTTTACACGTTTTAACATAATTATACAATAATATGGGGCGATACAAGTCAAAAAACTTTTGGACTAAGATATTATTTAAAGACAATCATTTTTCTTCTTGAAAGAACGATCAGAATGAAAGTAGTAATTAGAAAATTATTCATCATAGTCTGCTAGGCCGTAGTTAAAAGTGATTCAAGCGAAGTAAAAGACGCATTCCTAGATACTTTAAATGATACAAAAAGTACTTACAACCCTGGTGTAAGAATAATTTTTTAAAAAGATATGAATGAATCGGTGGGTATTTCAGATCAGCATACAAAAAGGATCAGAGGTAATTTTTGGTAACCAAGAACAAAGTACCTTTGAAAAAGGGATTGTTTATTAGAAATACTGATCAGAGGTACGAGTGTCTTGAAAGGTCCTGAATGAAATACTGATCAGAACCAAAAGTGTGATTAAACTTTCAGAAAAAGATAAAGGAACAAAAAGAATAGAATCCTTAAAAGGCGCTAGTAGAAAATAAAACATGTAGGGCGCTTCGGCTTTGATTGAGCATCCTATAGTTATTAGTGCGACTGGAGTGTGTGGTACTGCGGCTGTAGGAAAAAAGTCTCGTGATGCATGGTGGCATGATAAAATTGAGGGTGCCTAAAAAGAAAAGAACGAATCGTACAACAGAACGGAGAACAGCACAGGTCTTAGAGACGAGAAAAGAAACAGACGTAAAAATGATTACAAAGACAAAAGAGGAAACTAAAACGACTAGTCAAGAAAAGTCAAAATAAGAACAAAGCACAAGACGAGAAGAATAGTAGACGCTTTGAGATCTAATTTTAGCGAATTATGGGAGGATGTAGTACTTATAAAATACCTTTTTTACAAATCTTAAAGCCTTAGAAAAAATGCACTTATACACTTAAAAAATAAATTTTTTTTAATAAATAGTAAATGCTGAAAATCATTTTTAAGATATCGACAATTTTTCTCGTTCTTCTTTAAATCTATTATTATAATGAAAGTCAAGAATATATACCTTACCTATCTTTTGCCAGGCATTATATATAATGTCTAGGGATTATATATCATACCTAGGGATTAGAAATAAAACCTAGATTAAGTAAGAAAGCTGCTCGTGGAAATGAAGATCAAAAAACAAGAATCATAATAACTATTTTGAGACGTTTCGGTAACAGTTTGGACCCTCATTAGTCAAAGCAACATACATTTATTAAGTCTGTAAAAACAATTTTTTTTTAAATAAAAGAAGAATTGTCTCATAAAAGGCGGCATTCAATTTTAAATCAATTTTATAAAAGATAAAAATGTCAAGAAAAAGACGGAATGTCAATGTGAATGACAAACAAACATACAGGAATGAAAAAGTCACAGGAACACAATAAAACATGACGTAGAATATATAAATATTTAAAAACAAAAAAAAAGATGAAAATAAATAAAAAGGGGAAAACCCCCAAAAGAAAAAAGAGACGAAAAATCAAGACCATTTACAAGACAACCAATAGCTTCTATAAATTTTTTAACAATCTGAAAGACACACGTCCAAAACATAAGATCTCCTAAGTCGTTTATAAATACGAATGAGCTGTCCTTCCCTTTTTGTATGTGGGTAAAGCTGGTAGACCTATAGAAACCAGCAGTCGTAAGCACAGGTATTTTATCTACAGAGAAATATAGAGCTCGTCGAAAAATAATTGAAAACCGTTTTATTAACAAAGTAGCAAGAACTCTTACTCTAAGATACGAAAATAATTTATTCCCTGCCGTTTAGAAACTTCTCACAGGATTTTAATTTTCGTAGTTGATAAAGTTTCATTCTATTTTATAAACGCTTACATTATATTCTGTTTTTCTTGTTTTGAATTTATATATTATTTTCTTAGTTTTTTAACATTTATGCATTATACTTTTTACGGCCAGTTTTAAACTTTATTGATATTAAATTTTCATCAAATCGATTTTGATTTTCGTCTAATTAGCAATTACTTATTGTTTGTCATACTAGCACTGGATCAAACCTGTATTGTTAATTAGAATTTACTGGACATAACACAGTTTTATTAAAATACAGATTTTACATGTAATATTGAACAAATCCAATCATTATTAAAAACCAATAATATTTTCTAAAGCAAAGGACAGAACTGCTATTATAGTGATAATGTTACATCATATTTTACTTTATAATATGAGCGGATTGGGCGAGATCCACTTACTGGGGTTTCAACGATTTCCTGACGCGTCAATGCGGTAACAATGTTGCTTTCCATGTTTATTTTCAAACGTTTCATTGATGAACGAATACTTGTATATATTCCAGCAAATACATTATAAGTCTCTAATATTGCAGAGACATCACCATAGGCTGTTGATAATACAATGTGTTCTTGGGTTGGAATTGGTCCATATTTGTTTATTCCTGTTCTGATTTTTAAATTTTTGTCGGCAGGAAAAGTGTACCTTCGAAGTTCGAATGTCCGATTAAGATTTGCAAATGGAGAAAGCCGAATAAATGGAAGTTGCTCTATTCCACTTCCAAATTCATCTGGAGAAGGAAGCCTTGTAGGAGTAACAGTAAGCCTTGAAATAGGATGAAGCCTTGGTGGAGGATGCCTGGCAGGAGGAGACCTGCACCTGACTCGAAGAGTCGGCTCGGCCAGAGAAATAGGACTTGCAGGAGAATCATTTGTTTCAGAAGAAGAAGTAGAAGAGTCACGACAATTAGTAGCAAGAATACGATCGCTAGGGGGAAAAAATTGAAACGGTGTGCTTAACTCTGCAATCAGAAAGAGATGATTCCTTTTGATAATATTCGTATATTATGCACAGGAAATAGATGATCCTAGAAAGTATGACAAAACGAGTATAGTAATAAGTTGTAACAAAAAAAGATATTCGCATGCTCTTTTATAAAATCTAAAGACAACTTATCATTGAGATCTGTTTTCCTGATTTCAAAATTCTTCTAGAGCCGGGATAAATTTTTGTCCATCTGTTAAGATAAATTGAAAATCTTAAAATCAAACTGGTCTTGGATTTTAGTAAAATTTTAATTTCTTGGTGTTTTTAGTCTAGGCTTATTAAACAAATTAGGATTAACATCAAATTTTCGACAACAAAAATTCAAAAATCGCTTGCGCACATCGTACCTTAAATTAGTTCTGCTTTTTTTCTTAAGAAAATCTAAAATAGAATTTAAATTTCGTTCTGAAATTTATATTTACTTTTCTACTTTATTTTATTCCACCATTAATTTATAGTGGAATTGACGCACCAAGTTATACGAAATCGAAATATTCATTACTTGGTTTTATCTTGTTTGAAAAAGTCCAACAGGATATACGCTACATCTGAAAGAATCATTGTGCCTAAAACCCAACTAATAATTTTGTAGCTTTCTAACCACACAATGGGGTCAAAATTTGTGTGTAATAAAGTTAATCTCATTTAAAGTTTTTTAGTGAAAAATATTTTAAAGGCCAAAAGTTTTGAAATCATGCAAAAATAAGCAGAGATTGAATTTTTTTGATTTATACTTGTAATCCAGTTTGTGTTTCAATGTTCAAATACAATTAGCGGCTTGTTGACATAAGAATTATAACAAGAACAAAATTTAAAATGCCTTTTTTTAAATCAGAATCAAATAACATTGGTTGATTACCTAATTTATATATATTGTATCAACTCCTACTAGTTAATAAATTTACTAATTTTGAAATTAGGATAAAAAATAATTTTTAAATCCGCTTGCAAAATAATAACATTAAAAAATAGTTATTTTTATTCAAATAATTCTAAAAAAAAATAAGAAAACTAAAATTAAAAAAGTGATATGAAGTATAGATAGTATTATATTTACCAATAGCATCTGGAAAAATTGATAAGGTCAAGCATAAAATGCCAATCTGGGTACTCATTTTATCAAATAATAAAATCTGTTGACAACAAAATTAAATAAAAGTATGTCTTAACATTCCGTAGAATATTTTTGCTTATATAACCACAGTCGCTATCTCATACGCAATCCTGAATTATTTGTACTTCTTAACGATACGAAATAATAAAAAAACGATCCACTAATACGAAACAAAAAGAGGAGTATTCGTTAAGAAAAATGATAACATTTTGTAATGATTCTATAATTTAAAAACCACTTTTAACCTAATTTGTCAAGAATAATTAAACGCTCGTGTTTACCAAACATAAACTCGAGCTGGAAAAACCTTTCCAAACTTAAACTGCTTTAGAGTAGCAATCAGACGACCTTACTTTCTCTTCAATCATAGCTACTACTCGAATGGAAGAGAGCTGTTATGTCACACGTGGAATATCTGCAATGGAATGTTCTGCCATCACGTGCTAGGCCTGTGAAATAATTCATGTTGCGTCACTATTCTCACTCTATCTCTTTCTTCTTCTTCTTCTTCTTCTTCTTCTCTCTCTCTCTCTCTCTCCGAGTGAAAGGCGCCCAGCGGTCGCCTACCTCGCTTATTATATACGCAAAAACACTCTTCTTTTCCCCTTTGAATTTAAATGAATAAAAAAAGGAGCAGGGTTAGGGAACAATTCAATAGGTTATTTTATTTTATATATATTTTTCTTGCATGTCCTATTTCTAACTACGGTATATTTTATTTTATATATACTCCTATCTTAACTTGTAAATTTAAAATTTTTATATTTCTACTTGTGCATTTCGCCGATCTTTAGTCTGTAAATTTTACTTATGCGTACGCTTCAATATCTTAAATCACGAATTTTATTATGTTAACTCAAGCTAAATATTCAGAATCTTGATTATATTACTAAACTATTATCGCTTGCGAAGTACCGTGCGTTTCAAAGTTAAGCAGCGCGCTCAGCTTTGAAAAAGAAGGGTTTCACTTTTCTGAGAGTAAAGAAGTGCTTTCGAATCAAAACAAAATTTCGGCATTGTCTTTTCTCCCTTTATCTTCCTATCCAATACCTTGCTCTATCTCTCTCTATCTCCTTATTACCATCTCTCCCTATCTTTCTACCTCTTTCTCTCTCTTTATGCTCTTAGAGGTCAGTACGCTTTCGCAGCTCCGCGTCGCCCTCTTTTTCTATCCACAGAGGTCGGTAAGCTCTCCTTGCAGCTCCGCCTCGTTCTCTCTCTCTCTCTCTCTTCTTTCTGCTCTCAGAGGTCGGTAGGCTTCCGCAGCTTCGCCTTGCCTCCTGTTTGGCTCTCAGAGGTCGGTACGCTACCGCAGATCCGCCTCGCACTCTTTCGCCCTCGGCGCCACTCTCCGTAAACATATGCCTGGAAAACGGAAATCCCCCCTCCCAACAAGCGCACCCGAGTGAGCCGCCGCTTAGCCGCTCTCCAAGACGCCTTTCAAGCCGGCCTTTACCTGGATGACTACCGGCAACCTTCATTCTCCGCACTTTCCTTCTCGACCGTCCCTAAGGCAATAGTACGTTCTGTCGTACGTCTCTCCTCTACCGCGCAGATACAGCCCATCCGGCCTCCTCTTCCGTCCTCTGGGAATACTGCTCCCACCATTTATTCACCCCAAAAGCTTTGTCGAGTCGAGGAGAGCGACGACGAGGATGTCATAATTCTCGATAAAGATAAACTGCTTCGTTTGCCAGTAACTCCTCTCTCAAAACGCCCTTGCAGTTTAGACCTACGACGCAACCTACATCTGTAGGTCCTTTCCTTTCTGTAACAAGACGACGGGAAAAAACAAGTTCATCAGATTTTCCAAACGCGTGGTGAGTGGGCCCTCACCATGTCTTCGTAAGTGTCTGGGCCCTTCAACAGCTCGTGGCCAGTGGCCCACACGTTCTCGCTCGTGCCGGAGCCCTCCACCCGCATCCAGCATCACGGCAGCATAGGCTTCTGTTTCTCAGAAACTGGCCTCGTTCCAGAGAAAAGCAGAAGCAGCTCAGAGATCTCCAGTGGCAAGTGGCCTCTACCCGGAGGTGCGAATGGCTCACCACCCTCCAGCCGTCGAAGAAACGTTCCCACCCATCATCACCAGCGCAGCCACCTTGGATCAAGTCGTGTTCACAACAACCAATACCCCCGGCTAGCATCAATTTTACCTTTTGAGTTGAATATATAATCGCTAAGCTGTGACCATCCATGTTTTCACTCCAAATCCTTTTCGAAATAAAGTTATGGTATGAATAAATAATTAAAGATGAAGTTTAAATTTGAGTAGAGCTGCTGCATGACCTGGAGCTTCTGTTTGATAAAGAGCTTGTCTATAATGATCTTGTTTCTGATGCTATAAATAAAACCCTCAAATCTCTTGACCTCCTTATTAGAAATTACTTAATATTAAAGAAGCCGCTAGAGCTAAATACATTGTTTTTGTACTCTTTATCGTTTGGAATCATAATAAACGCCAGGTTGCGCTAGTATAGATTAATATGCTAAACGGTAAGACTCTTTAAAATTTTCATTTAAACGCACCAAGTATTAGATTTAACAGAATGAAGAATTACTGAAATTGCGCCCACAACAACATTTAAGAAATCAATTTTCTGGTTCGCCTGTTTAAAGAAAAGATCCGAACTTAAAAAATGGACCCTTAGTAGATATCCTGCTCCAAAACTTCAATCTGAACACGAGAAAAAAAGAAATTAACGCTTCTTGCGTGACTTCTCTTAAAACGGCATTAGTGAAGCAAATGGACTGGGTACAACTTGGAGATCTCACATGAAGATTTGCAGATTGCTCAGACAGCAATATTAAGAAATATTTGCAAAATATTTTTTTGACATATGGTATTTTCGTGACATTTTTGTAATGTTTAAGAAATCCTTGAAAAATCATTAAAATCTTTAAGAACACTTTGAAATCTACCAGGAATTTTTGTGAAATGATTTCAATCTTTTAAATCTAACGCAAATCTTTGTAAGATATTGTAGTATCTTTGCAATCTGAACAAAATTATCAGAATGCTTGTGATATCTTTTCAAAATATTTCCTAATATTAGTTAAATTCTTGGAATCATTGAAATATTTGTAAAATCTATTTGAAATTTTTAAAATCCTTATAAAATATTTAACGTCGTCAGAAAATCATTGAAATAATTTAAAACCTTTTCAGATTTCTTTGGAAATCTTTGCAAAATATTCAAAATATTTGGTAATAATTGTTAAATTATTGAAATTTTTGGAAAATCAGTGAAGGCTTTGTAGAATCTTTTAAATCTTGGGAAATTAATTAAAATGTTTGTAGAATCTTTAAAAATCTATTTGAAATCTCTAAAATTGTTTTGCAATGTCTGATATTGTTTAAAAATTTTTTGAAATATCTGTGAAATATTTAAGAAATCGTCGACAGATTTAAAATCTTTGAGAAATATTGAGGAATTCGTTAAATTCTTTAAGAAATTATAAAAGATATTTTATAACATTTGTGAAATTATGGAAGCCTTTGTCAAGTCTTTGGGAAATCATTACAGTCTATGTAAAATCATTCAATGTAAAGTAACAGATCCTAAAGCAATTAACTCAAAATAACTGACATTGATGTTTAATCAATAAATAAACATTTGTGAAATAAGACCTGATAATTTTCTGTAAGTTAATAGATTGTAATAACCAATAGTAACAATCTCGTTAGCTAGTCGCCCACGACGTTTCGAGCCCAGTTGAGCCACAAGCGGGTTTGGTTACCTCAGAGGTATCACCCCGTTTTTTCTAAACCTTTTATAGCCACGAAAATGTTCTTTGATCAGGTGAGCCAAGTTATCCTCTTCAGACTCTGAGTATCCTCCCGCCAGGAATTTTCAGAGTTCCAAGAATACCTATCCGGATTTCTATAAAGCTCCAGCTTTATTACTTTGAAGTACGTATTCCACCCGTATATTTATCCTTATTCCTTCTGTGGTTTTCCTGCGAAGATCTCTCAATTTCCCTTTCCACCAGTTTATCTCTCCAGCGTTTAGGACTCTTTTAGGTCAACAATTACTTTCATAAGTAGACCTAATGGTTTTCGTGCACATCTCGTCTACCATATCTAGGGTATCGACGTCTTTGATTGACATGTGCACCTCTGAGAGTGCTTTCCTTAATTCCACGGAAAACTAATCTTAGTGCGCTCTCAGTTGATTTTTCGCCCATTAAAGGCTGCGTTTATAATGGATTTCAACTTGCTTTCTACGTTAGGGTAATCTAAGAAACTGGCTTTAGCTGACACTTTTACTTCGTTATGTAATTTCAAAAACTAAAAGTACAGTGTGGAATGTCAATTATTTCCTCCCTGACCGAGTTACAAAACTTCCAGGCATTCCTCATGTTAAGAATATAGAAATCAGTCGTGTCTAACTATTACAAGGGACCATTTCCTGTTAAGCTGATGTCTATGCTACCCCACAAAGTATGTTGGGGGTAAGCATGGCACCCTAAAAGAAGAGAAGGACCCCTTGCTTTGCAATATTTCACCAGTGAACGTGCCTCCACTGGCGGGTTGCTATCGCTATCATATGGGAAGCAAGCCGATCCCATGATTAGCTCTCCTATCGCTTTGTGATCTATCACTATCACCATGAGGTCATTAAAAAATTTCCCCCGCAGCCATGTCTCTTTGCAAAACTGCCGTTAAGACACCTTCCTTATATCCAGGTGACTAAGGGCGATGGGCTTGATCACTCTACACCTATGGCTTAAGGATTTTGTTATATTAAACGAGACACTCAATGAATATCCGTTCCCAGGCCACCAAACAAACGGAGGGCTGTTACTTGGTCGCTTTTCTGTCCGTAAGTCATTACTGTCCAAATTCCAAAAAATTTAAATTAGTCCTGCTGGGACCTCAACCCAGCACAGTAAAAATAGAACCATAAAGTCAGCCGATACAGTGACGTAATTTAAGCTGTGATCATAAGAAGAACGCAAAGGTGGGAAGTCAGCATCAACCTGAAAACTCAGTCAGAAATCTGTGCTAAATAAATATTTTAAATGTTTATGAAATCTTCAGGAAATTAATTAATTTTTTGTCAAATGTCAAAAATGTTTGGAAAATAATTGGTCCTGTAAAACTGTGTGGAATTCTTTAAATCTTATCGAAAACTTGGCAAAATTTTGGTAAATTTTCAATAAAATAATTCAACTTCAACCAAATAAATAAATTTTTCAATAAACGACAGAGAGGATAAAATAGATTAATTTCCTAACAAATAAATGAGTTTTCAACTAGTGGAAGGAATTTCAAACAAAAAAACGTTAAATTATTAATTTCAGTTAAAAAATAAAATGAAAAATATTTTGCAATGTTTTATTCCTATGTTTATGTTCTTCTTTAGGGAGGATTAAAGGAGATCGTCCTGCAGAACATAAACAATTTCTTCGTTCAAAAATAGGCTCTAAATGTATCTGCTAATAACAACCATTTATAACAGTTCTGATTGTTCTCTGTTGGTTATTAGTCATTTTCAATTAATAGTTGTATTTGATCGAATTTTTAAATTAAATTAGCTTCTATTTTAAAAAATCAACTTTAAACAAAGCAAGATGAAAAGAAAACTATAGAAAAAATTTTTTTTTAATTTATACGGAATTACAGGATACAGGTTAATTGCAAGTTTATGGAATCAGCAGAAAATTATAAGCCTCATAAAAAACTTTTATTTTAAAAATAACAGTTTTTCTGGAGTTAAATTACAGCAGGAATAAAACTAACAAGGTAATCGAAATAACAAACGAAATGTTAAACATTTAAGTACGTAGAATTACAACTGTCTGTCTCGCAAAAGATAGGGAAATATATAAGTACAACCAAATTTTGGGTGATAAAGCTACAACGGTAATCTTGTCGACATGACACTTTATTTGTCTATCTGTTACAGGCGGAGTATATAATCCAGCATTATATATAAACACTTTGCATTCTATATAATGCCAAACATAATCCAGTCAAAGTCTGTAATACTCCCTATTAAACATAATGCCCAGGTATTATATATAATGCCCATAAAAGACAAGACTACAAATGTAATAAATATTTTACACTTGAGACGCACTGCAGTGTATTAGTATTTATAATAAGACGCATTAAAAAAATTTATTTGTCTAAAGGCAATTTTACTTAATTTTTCTTTTTTTTTATTAAAAGTCTAAATTCAGTTTTTTAACTAATTTCCCTTATATGTTTCCTTAAGATTTTAGTAAAAGATAGTTTACAATGTACCTTAAAATCCCTTTAAATATAAAAAAAAGGAATTTTTGGTGCTTATTACGATTTTGTTTAGTTGTGTTCAGTGAGGTAATAACAATTTCAAAGTAACAAACATAATAAATTATTAATTTTTGATCATAATTAATTATTTCTAATTCATTAAGGTTTAACTTTAATCTGTTTCTTTTGCAATGCTACATTTTTGCTGTTGAGCTAATAAGAAAGAGAATGAGGTAATAAGTAATGCAAATATGAAAAGTGGACAAAAAGTTCAAAATTATAAACAGAATAACTATCCCGGATAAATAAAAAAGATAATTCTAAACAATAATGATTTATTTAGGCTATTATGTTTCTTACATTGTACCTATTATTACCTTTAACTAACTGAAATGTGGATGAACGATGGAAAATTATGGAAAAACTGCAATGTTCCAACATTATTCTAAGAGAATAGTGTGATAAATAGTAATAAATTTCTCAAAAAATTATTTATCTTAAATTTAGTGCACTATTATTACAATCCAACTGAAAATTTGATAATTAGATTAAAGAAACCTTGAAAAAAATGAATATATATGATTGAAATGCCTATTTAATTAAATTTGAGTTTACATGTAGCCATACCCATGCGTATCCTGTGCCTAGGGATTATATATAATGCCTAGATTGAGTAGCGAAGCTAGTCATGGAAATGAAGGTTAAAAAAGTAGAAGCATGATAATTATTTTGAGACGTTTCGGTCACTGTCTGGATCCTTATAAGTCAAAGAAACAAAAGTTTTATTAAGTCTGTAAAAAACATACAAACAACGTAAAAAAAAAATTTTTTAATTAAAAAAAAATAAGAGAAGGTTTGTCTGATAAAAGAAGGCATTCAATTTTGAATCAGTTTTAATAAAGATAAAAATGTCAGGGAAAAAACGGAACCTCAGTGTGAAAGCATGCCTTGTATAAGTTGAAGAAGCGAAGTAAAGATTCCGAGTAGCAATGTGAAAGTCACAAAAACAAAATAAAGCATAACGTAGAATTAAAAAATTAAGATCATTTACACACCGGCTAATAGCTTCTCCAAATTTTTTAACAATCTTAAAGACCCACTTCCAGAAAATAAAATCGCTTTTCTTAGGTGGATGAGACTGGTAGACATATAGAAACCTGTAGTCGTGAACAAAGGTATTTTATCCTTAATCCTGATTCAGTTGCTCATGCTGCTCTTGATAAAAATTATATTGACGATGGCCATAATTTTGATTCAGACAATTTTGAGACTTTGTCAATGGAGAAATATAATGCTCGTCGACAGACAGACAGAGATTAAAGCGTCCATTATGGTTCTTTTTATGGTAAGTTGTGAATTTTTTTTACATAAAAGTTTCATCGTATTGACCTTGCTTTTTTTCTAATAAGCGATAACTTTTTGTTTTTCATACTAGTATTCGAGCAAACTTGTATTATTGATTAAAATTTACTGGACATAACGCAATATTGTTGAAATCCAGATCTTACATGTAAAATTAAAAAAATTCAATAATTATTGAAAAAGAATAATATTTTCTAGAGCAAAAGACAAATTCCTTATTATAGTGATAGGGTTATAACAAATTTTACTTTATAATGTGAGTGGATTGGGCGAGATCCACTTACTGGTGTTTGAAAAATTTCCTGTCGCGTCAATTCGGTAACCCTGTTGCTTTCCATGTTTATTTTCAAACGTTTCATTGCGGAATTAATGCTTGTATATATTCCAGCAAGTATATTATGCGTCTCCAATATTGCAAAGATATCACCATCAGCTGTTGATAATACTATTTGTTCTTGGTTTGGAATGAGTCCATATTTGTTTATTCCTGTTCTGATTTTTAATTTTTTGTCGGCAGGAAAAGTGTACCTTCGAAGTTCGAATATGCGATTAGGATTTGCAAATGGAGAAAGCCGAATAAATGGAAGTTGCTCTATTCCACTTCCAAAGCCATCTGGAGAAGGAAGTCTTGTAGGAGTAATGGTAAACCTTGAAATAGGATGATGCCCTGGTGGAGGATGCCTGGCAGGTGGAGATCTGGACCTGACTCGAAGAGTCGGCTCGGCCAGAGAAATAGAACTTGCAGAAGAATCATTTGTTTCAGAAGAAGAAGTAGAAGAGTCACGACAATTGGTAGCAAGAATACAGTCGCTAGGAGGAAAAAATTGAAACGGTGTGCTTAACTCTGCAATCAGAAAGAGACGATTCCTTTTGATAATATTTGCATATTATGCACAGGAAATAGATGATCCTAGAAAGTATGTCAAAATGAGTATAGTATTAAGTTGTAACAAAAAAAGATATTCGCATGCTCTTTTATAGAATCTAAAGACAACATATCATTGAGATTGGTTTTTCTGATTTAAATAATATTTTAGGGTCGGGATATATTTTTGTCTATCTGTTAAGATAAATCGAAAATCTTAAAATTAAATTGGTCTGGACTCTGGTAACTATTTTCACATGATAAGATAAACGAATTTATATACAATTCAAACCTCGCTTGCGCACATCGTATCTCAAATTATTTCTGCATTTTCCATAAAAAAATCTAAGATAGAATTCGAATTTTGTTCTGAATTTGTCTTCGCCTTTTAACTTCAATACGTCCCATTGGTACTTTATAGTAGAATCAACGCACAAAGTTATAAGAAATCAAAATATTTATATTTTAAAGAAACTACAAGTATGCTAGTGACCTTTTAACTCCGCAAGGCGTTGAAAAATTGTGTCTGATAAAGTCAAACTTATTAACCACGTATTGGTGAAAAATAGTTTAAAGATCAAAAGTTTCGAAATCATGCAAAAATGAGCAGAGATTACATTTTTTTTGGTTTAGATTTGTAATCCAGTTTGTGCTTCAAGGTCTTATATAATTACTTGCTTGTTTACTTACAAATTATAACAAAAAAATTAATTGCCTTTTCTTTCATCGTAATTAAATAATATTGAATTATTACATAATTTATATTTACTGTATTTAATAATATATAATAATTTTAAACTTAATTGGGAAACTTTTACTAATTATTAAACTCACTGACTTATAAATCAAATAAAAAATAATTCCAAACTGCGCCCGCAAAATAATAACGTTAACAAAAAAGTTTTTGTTATTTAAATAATTCTAAAAAACAATATGAAACATGTGATTTAAAAAATTGTATAAGGCATATGTATTATTATATTTACCAATAGCATCAGGAAAAATTACTAAGATCAAGCACAAAATACCAATTTGTGTGCTCATTTTTTTTAAATAATATAGTCCACTTAAAAAAAAAATTAAATGAAAGCATTTCTTAAAATTTCGTGGAATATTTTGGCTTATATAACCATAATCGCTATCTCATACGCAAATCTAAATTATTTGTACTTCTTGACGATAATTCTCCCAAACTGTAGTCGTAAAGTGTCTTATATATTTTATTACATCATTCTGTGTTATCTAGAGTGAAGGAAATAAATTAATTTGAAACAAAAAGAGGAGAATTGCTTAAGAAACATGAAAGCATTTTACCTTACCTATTAAATATAGAATCGCTAAGCTTTCACTATCTATATTTTCACTTCAAATTTTTTTGTATTATCGTGGTTATTTCTTTTTTGTACATTTCGTTGCATTTGTACTATACTATCATAAGCCGTTAAGTATATTGTGCATTCTCGGGATCTTTTCATTCCGTTTACTATATTCCATTCTCATCTAGAGAAGGTAAACTACTTGTGTAAAATTTTACTTCCCCTGTTTTTGTTAAATGTCCACGTTTGGAGAACCCCTGAACCCGATAAACAGGTTTTTACGAGTGTGTCTATCTGTATGTATGTCTGTATGCATATGATCTCGTAGCTTGGCAGACTATTTGAGATTCTGGCTAGTCAGGGCTCAACGAAAAACAAGTTTATAACGAGAAGCGAAAATTGGATTATTAAGAATCCAAAGTTTTTAAAATGTTTATCAATTTGATGTATGGTATAATAAATATGCCAAACTAGATATTCCTGGCAAATAAATAGGATGATACTAGTCGGGTTAGTCAAATTTTTTGCTGAGAACTTTAAATATGCTTATAGTGTATCATCCACAAATAATGTTCAGTTTTCGGTAACTGATTCAATCGATTTTCCTATTATGAAATTTAACCGGAATGAAATTAAGGACAAAAGATGGAAAATTTATGTGAATAAAGGTCGTTGTTCCAGATGGTTTACCTTTTTACCTCACTAAGTTGCATTGCTCACAAATCAGGAGCTTGTATCCTAGCTTATCTTTTTGAAAGCACCATTTATCATCAATTATAATTTGCTTCAACTAACACCTTTATTGATGAGCAACATGGCCATTGGAATCCAGCTATCAAGTGGATACGATTCATACAGATTTCGCAAAGGCTTCTGATACAGTCGATCACAATATTCTGGTTGCAAAACTCAGATCCCTGGGACTCGGATCTGATTTTCTATCTTGGATCTCAAGTAACTTAAGTGGCAGCTTTTAACTTGTCCGAATTGAAGATAGTGACTCAAACGCTTTCCACGAAACATCTGGAATCCTTCAGTTGTTACATCTCCGCCCAACCCTTTTTATCCTGCTTGTCAATGATGCTACAACCGTTTTGAAATTTCGTTCTTTTTGCCCAATACAAGATTTATGTTCTCAAAATAGTTTGCGGATACGCCATAAAAAATGTTCAGTAATATATTTTACGTGGAAATAAATAACTTTAGCGCATGAATAAATGATTAAAGATGAAGTTTAAATTAGAGTAGAGCTGGTTTATGGCCTGGGGCTTCCCTTTGGCAAAGAGCTTTTCTATAATGAACTTGTTTTTATTGCTATACATAAAACTCTCAAATCTCGTGGCCTCCTAATTAGAAATTATTTTTTGTGGGAGAAGCCGCTAGAGCTTTTGACATTTTTTTAATACTCTTTATCGTCCGGGTCTTGAATTTGTACAGATTATCTAATCTCCATTTTATATGATCCATATAATTAGATCAGAGAAAGCTTAAAAAATTTGTCTCCGATTTATGGCCAACCAATTGGGAATGAAAACGAAAAGACAAGATTATATATGGGCTAGGATTAGAACGTTGTTGAACACTCTGAAGATAAAGAAAAAACTTGTATTTTCTAAATCATTTTTTCTGTCTGAGCGCAACCTCCAAAATATCATAAGCCAATTGTAATCTACCAGTTTTCTTAATTCGCTAAATATATTAGAGAGCCTAAATCTCTTTTAAATAAGCACGATTAAAGCTTTTGATTATTATAGTCTATAATTATATTAAACGCCAAGTTGCGTTAGCATAGTATAATGTGCTAAACCGTGAGATGCTTAGCAAGTCTTATTGAACCGCACCATGCATCAGATTGGAAAGAATAAAGAATGACTGAAATTGCGCCCATAGCAACATTTAACAAATTAATTTTTTAGGTAGCCTGTTTTAATAAAAAATATATACTAAAAAATGGACCCTCGGAAGCTATACTGCTACAAAACTTTAAACTGGACACGAGAGACAAAGAAACTAACACTTTTTGAGTGACCTCTGTTAAAGTGGCATTAGTGAAATAAATGGACAGGGTTCAGCTAAGAGATCTTGCGTCATGATTTGAAGATTGCAGCTACATGAATATTACACAATCTTTGTGAAATATTTTTTAAACTTATTGTATTTTTGTGAATTTATTGAAATATTTGAGAAATCTTTAGAAAATCATTAAAATCTTCGTGCGCGCTTTAAAAAATATACCAGGACTTTTTGTAAAGTAAATTCAATGTTGTTAATCCATCCCAAATCTTTGGTAGAAATTTGTAAAATCTTTGAAATCTCAAGGAAATTATTAGAATACTTGTGAAGTATTTTCAAAATATTTTGTAATGTTTGTAAAATTATTGGAATCATTGAAGTCTTTGTGAAATCTTTTTGAAATCTATTTGAAATTTTTTAAATCCTTATAAAATATTTGAAGTCTTCATGAAATCATTTAACATCTTTTTTAGATCTTTCAGATATTTTTGGAAATCGTTGCAAAATATTTGAAATATTTTGTAATAATTGTGAAATTATTGAAATCTTTGGAAAATCGGTATCGCCTTTGTGGAATCTTTTAAATCTGTCCAAAATCTTTAAAATTATTATGAATTTTTGGGAAATTATTTAAACCTTTGTGCAAGTTTTGAACTCTGTCTGAAATCTTCAAGAAATCTTTCAAAAATTATTCAAGCCTTTGTGTGCCTGGCACAAGTAATTCAAAACTACCGATATTAGTGTTCAATTAAAAAATATACATTCATGAAATATGACCTGATAGTTTTTTATATTTAAGTTAATATATTGTAATTAGCAATTGTAAGATTCTCGTTAGTTAGTCACCAGCGCCGTTTCGAGCGCATTTGGGCCACAAGCGGCTTTGTTTACCTTAGAGATGTTACCCTATTTTCTCCAAACATTTTATAGTCCGAAAATGATCCTCAATCAGATGAGCCCAGTTATCCTCGTCCGACTCTAAGTATCCCCTGCCAAGAATACCATCCGGATTTTGAAAAAGAATCTTATCCCGTCTAGCCGCATTTTCCCCTTTCTTCATATCTGCGAAAAATTTGCTCTGGCTTTCTTGCTTTGAATTATGTATTTCACGCCTATATGTATCCTTATTCCCTCTCTGGTTTTCCTGCGAAGCTCTTCCAGTTTTCCTTTTCACCAGTTTAACTCTCCAGTGTTTCGAACTCTCTTAGGTCGACAATTACTTTTGTAAGTAGATCTAATGGCTTTCGTGAAGATCTTGTCTGCCGTATCCAGGATATCCACGTCTCTCTGACACCTATGAAATTGCACTCCTTCTTTACGCGGAAAAATATTCCCAGTTTGCTCTTCGTGGATTTCTCGCTTATTATGGGCCACGTTTATAATCGACTTTGAATCGCTCTCTAGCTATGAGGAATCTTCCAGCTTCCAGATGTCCTCGTGTTAAGAATATCGGAATCAGTGGTGCCTAACTATTCCAAGAGTCCATCACCTCTTGAGCTGATGTCGACGCTACCGCACGAAGTGTGATGAAAGTTAGCATCGCACCCTAAAATAATAAAAAGACCCCTTACCTTGCAATTTTTTAATAGTGAAGAAACCTGCACTGGCGGGTTGGTATCGCTGTTATGTGGAATGTAAGCAGATCTCACGACTAGCTCTCCTATTGCTCTAGGATCCGTTACTATCAGCTTCAGGTCTCGTGGTCGATTTTCTGTCCGTATGACATTCCTGTCCCGATGCCAAAAAATATAATAAAGTCTGGAAGAGCCTCAACACAGCACAGTAAAAAGAAAACCTTAAAATCTGCCTATAAGGCGACGGTATTGAAGGTGAGCTTAAAAGAATACCGCTTTGCTGAATAAAGTGCACCTTCTGTTGTTTGCAAAGAAAGATATATAATGACGACATTCAGGTAATCATGGCTCAGCAATTGAAGATTCAAGCGAATTGCACTTGAATCTAATGAAATGCATCCTCCTTGAAACATAATTTCTACTATAACACACTTGATGTGAAAAAGGTTGATCAGTCATGCAACTTTTACGTTCAATTTCGACCTTAAATCCTTATCCTCCGAGACAAACTGCCTTTATGTTTACATGCATATCATCAATTAAGTTACCTAATGAATTAATAGAAATCCTGAAAGTAAGTCGAATTAAGTTTTAAGGTTTCTTTTTCCTGTGATGGATCCAGAAGGGCCATGTCAGTTGGGCTCTTTCACCCTTCTATCAAATTATATTCATGCATGCTCGAAAGCCTGTTTATAGGGAGGTCCGTCTAATTTCAATTTCCCACACGCTTATGCCTCTTTATCAAGTGCAATGGCATCCAGACCCTAGACGAGGAGCCAGAATCTTTAAAATCTTTAAAGAATATGTGGAAATTTTTTTAAATAAATGCTGCACTTTTTATATCTATCGGAAATCTTTTTAAAGTAATAGAACTATTACTTAAATCTTTAAAACCTGTACAGAATGTTTGTCTTATTCTCGAGCTTTTCAAAATATGAAGATGCATTTTATCATTATTCTTATATGATGCATTAAAAAAAGGTAATTGTCAAACAAGTTTTTTAAACAAATTCCCCTTTTATAAAGAAAATCCCTTGAAATATTAAAATAAGATTTTTGGCGCTAATTATGATTTGTTTCACTGTAAAAAAATGGTGTATAATACATACAATACTACTTCCTATTGATAATTAGAAATTTGTATAAATTATTTAGACAATTCATTATTTTTGTCAGGAATGTTTATTTAGAATAGAATTCGCAAGTCGCTGTTTTCTGAATAATTCGACTTATTTTTAACGTTTCAATTAGCCTTAGATTATAATTGAACCAAGTTAAAAAAATAATTTATCACAAAATTTGGTATTATTTTTGATAATATTGTTTTAAAATAGTGCTGGAAAGTTGTGTTTTTTCTTAAATATTTAATATATCGTCCACTCTTCACAACAAGTGTGAGCTAATAATAAATGCGAACTAAACAACATAATCGTTTTAACAATTTTATAAATTATTCCAAAAAAGAAAATCTCCTGACTTGTGTATAAATATAATTGCACTGTCCGTCCTTTTTCTGAAGTGGATGAAACTGGTAGACCTATAGAAACCCGTTATCGTGTACACAGGTGTTTTATCTTTTATCCTAATTTAGTTGCTCATTCTGCTCTCAAGAAAAATTGTATTGACACTGGCCATAATTTTGATTTAGACAATTTTGAGACTTTGTCAATGGAGAACTATAGAGCTTGTCGAAAAATAATTCAAAAATTTCTTATCGACCATATACGAAGAACAATTAATCTAAAATACGAAAATAATTTACTCCCTGACGTGTACAAACCTCTTACAAGATTTTAATTTTCGTTGTTGAATTGTCTTTGCATCAAACATGATATCTGCCTTTCACGCCTTGTGATACATTTTGTTTGTTTTTTAACATTTATATATTCTACCTCATGTTTTATTTGGAGAAAACCCTCATTTTATTTGTTTAGAAATTTAAATAAAAATTGTTTTTACGTTAATTGTAAATGACTTGCTTCGCTACTTAATACAAAAAAGGTCGAAACTAAATGACACCATAATACCTGGATTATATAATTTGCCTGTAACATATACATACCTTTCTGTGCGAGCAAAGTGTTGGTATTCGAGTTTTGGGATAGAAGAATAATCCAAGTTTTAAACTTTATTTGCTTAAAAGTTTCATTGTATCGACCTTGCTTTTTCTTTAATTAGCAATAAATAGTTGTTTGTCATACTAGTATTAGGTCAAACGTGTATTGTTAATTTAAATTTATTGGACATAATACAATTCTGTTGAAAGCCAGATATTACACGCAAAATAAAACAAATCCAATAATTATTGAAAACCAATAATATTTTCTCAAGCAAAAGACAGATCTCCTATTATAGTAACAATGTTACCATATATTTTACTGTATAATGTAAGCGGATTGGGCGAGATCCACTTACTGGGGTTTCAAGAATTTCCTGTCGCGTCATTACGCTAACCATGTTGTTGTCCATGTTTGTTTGCGAGCGCTTTATTGCGGAATTAATGTTTGTATTTATTCCAGCAAGTACATTATAAGTCTCCAATATTGCAGAGACATCACCATTGACTGTTGATAATACAATTTGTTTTCGGGTACCTTTGAAGTTCAAATGTCCGATTAGGATTTGCAAATGGAGAAAGCCGAATAAATGAAAGTTGCTCTATTCCAGTTCAAAATCCATCCGGAGAAAGAAGCCTTGTAGGAGTAACAGTGATTTTTGAAATAGGATGACGCCCTTGGTGGAGCGTGCCTGTCAGGAGGAGACCTGGACCTCACTCGAGCAGTTGCCTCGGCTAGCAAGAATACGGTCGCTAGGAGAAAAAAATTCAAACGGCGTGCTTAACTCTACAATTAGAAAAAGATAATTTCTTTTGATAATATTAGTATTCTATACACAGAAAATAGATTATTCTAAAAAGTATGACTAAATGGGTGCAGTATTAAATTTTAACAAAAAAATATATTCGCATTCTCTTTTAGAGAATCCAGAGACAATTTATCATTGAGATTGTTTTTTCTGATTTCAAAAATCTTCTAGGGCCGGGATAAATCTCAAAATCAAACTAGTTTTGACTCTGTTAACAATTTTTACATGATAATTATAAAAGTTGCGAAAACAAAAATTGAAAAATCGCTTGCTCACATCATACCTCAAATTAATTTTGCTTTTTTGCTTGAGAAATCAAAATGGAATTCCAATTTCGTTCTAAAATTTATGTTTACCTTTCTACTTTATTCCATACCACTGATAATGTATAGTAAAATCGATGCATAAAGTTATAAGGATTGAAGTATTTATAATCAAAGAAACTACAAGTATGGTCAAAAGTTTATATTTGTAATCCAGTTTGTGTTTCAAGGCGAAGTCAATTATGATCATATGAATATATACTGCATTTAATAACCTGTTTTTTAAATGATAAAACCTTCTAGCGAAAATTGGATTGTTAACATCCAAAGTATTTTTGGAAGTTTGTCAATTAGATGCATGGTATTAGAAGTCTGCCAAACAACAGGTTTTAGGGAAATAAAAAGGATTATACTAGTATCGGGTTAGCCGAGCTATTTGCTAGGCACTTTAAATCTGCTTACAGTATCGTCCACCAATGATGTTCAGTTTTCAGTAAACTGATTCAATCGATTCTTTTATCATAAAATGGTACCATTGCTCTAGTCACCCTTCAAATTTTTCAAAAAATTACTTTAGAAATATAATTTGCGGTGAAATTATTCATTAGCAGGCAGTGTAAACATTGTTCAGACTGTGATTATGTAATTAGATTGCAGTCTAATATTCATTTTTCAACTATCACCCCCTTGAAAGGTAGGTTAACAACCCCCCGTGGCTAACTAACACAAAAATTCCTGATTATCATCCAAGTCAAATATTATCTTTGAATGATTAAGGAAGTGGTATAAAAAAATACAAGGTGTTATATCTTTTATACCATGAGTACTGAAAGCGGTTGTTATATCTCGGAGAGGGTAGTTGATTTTTATCAAGAGATTGGAGTTTAATAATATTGTTTCTTAAGTGAAGCTGGATCACACCTGTGGTTTCTTTTGAAACAGCTTCAGGTATGACAGTTTTACCAGCATGTGCTTCTTTTTCTACAGTGTCGGCACAGTGCCCAGCCCATGGATACAATAACAATACACTTAATCTTCCAGTATTAGTGAAAATACTTCTTCCACCCACTAATTGAAATGGCCTATAAAATTTAAGTGATAAGATGTTTAAAGTTATAAAAATAAAGAAAAATATAAAATTAGCTTCGCAAATCTAATTTTAAACCCGTTACGAAGACATTAGATGGTCTAAATAATGCTTCTTTTACTACTGCTACAAATTTCCTACTTGGTTCTTTTAGGACCATTAATAATGGAGACAACAATCTTCTGTCGGCACTTAGGATATGTTAAATTGTGTAGATGTGCGTGGTCGAAGATACAGATTGTACAATACTTTTAACTTTTTTTTGACCTTTCACTGCTAAACTTCTTCCTGAATGCAGCTCTAATTGAAAGCCACTTTGATCCGTATTATATACATTTTTAATTCCGTACTACTTTATCAAAGGCTTCACTTTACTTAAGAAATCAATTGCTTTCTGCTTCAATACCTCACTATTTTCTATTAATGTCCGTGTTAGAAATTTCGGTATTTTTCTCGACACAATGCGATGAGCTTTTTTAAATTTATATATATTTACTTCCCGGAAGCTGTAAAGACCATTTCATTGTTCTTCTGATTCCTGTAAGCTTCTGGAGCGCACATACGGAGATCTCGATCATGAACAATAAAACCAGCATTAAGAGCATCATTAAATTTTTTAATTACAAATTCTGTTATTTCAAATAATTGATCTTTTCTTGTTTTTCCTGCTTCTACTTAAAGAGCCCACCTTCTTAACTGACATTTAGAAGAAAGACGTCGGAACATATGTTGAACCGTGTTAAATTTTCTTCTTTTCTTGCCTCCGTCTGCGTTTTTCCAGTATTCCACAGCTGTTCTTTGATATTCACAATCCACATCAGTGTCTTTTTGCGAGTAAATTCCCGAAAGAACATTCTCTTCTATCTAATTGATTTTGTTGTCATCATCATCAATTATTTCAACTTACGATTCTTTAAACGTTTCTTGAAAATCTTTAGACTTTTAAAAACCGTTCGGCCCAATCTTTTTCATCCTATTGGTCAATGATGTAACAACCGTTTTAAAAAATATTGTTGCTTTTTGCTTTATGCAAAAATTGAAGTTATCTAAATGGGTTGCGGCTAAACACTAAGAAATGTTTAATAATATCTTTTACGTGGTAAGAAATAACGTCAGGGCATGAATCAATGATTAAAGATAAAGTTCAAATGAGAGTAGAGCTGATGTAAGATCTAAGCCTTCGCTTTGACAAAGAGCTTTTCTATAATGACCTAGTTTCTTATGCCTCCTAGAGCTAAAGACATTGTTTTTATAAATTTGATCGTTCGGATCTTGAATGTATCTAGATTATATAATCTTCATTTCATATGATCCATAGAATAAAAGTAGAGAAAGCTCGAATTATTTGTCTCCGATTTGAAACCAGGCAATTAGGAATGACAATGAAAAGACAATATTATATCTAAGATGGAATAAGAACGTTGTAATACATCCTGAAGATAGAGTCAAACTTTGTATTTTCCAAATAATTTTTTAAGAGGGCCTCAGCATTTTTTAAATAGCAATATTAGGAAATCTTTGCAAATTTTTTTTTAAGCGTATGGTATTTTGGTGAAATTATTGAAATATTTTGGAAATCCTTTGAAAATTATTAAGATCTTTGAGAACTCTTTAAAATGTATCAGAAATTTTTGTGAAATAATTGCAATATTTTAAATCAATCCCATATTTTATAATATTTGTGAAATAATTGAGATCTTTGTGAAATCTTTGGAAAATCATTCAAATATATGTGTAATCTCTGTGAAATCTTTGCGAAATATCTATACATTCTTTGAAATCATCAGGATGCTATAAAAATCTTTTGTGAAATCTTCCTGACATTTAAAAAAATTGTTTAAAAATAGTTTATTTCAAAAATATTTTTCAATATTTGTGAAATTATTGGCATCATTAAAATCTTTGTAAAATATATGTTAAATCTATTTGAAATCTTTGAAATCCTTATAAAATCTTTGGGATATTATTGAAATCTTTGCGACATTTCTAAGTATTTAATAACATCTTTTTGTACTTTTTAAAATCTCACTGAAATTTTTATGAAATATTTTTAGTCTATCCATAATGAAATTATGGATAGTGATCTTTTAAATCTGTCCAAAATCTTGAAAATCTTTATAAGTTTTTGGAAAATTATTAAAATCTTTGTGCATTCTTTGATCTCCGCCTAAAATCTTTGATAAATATTTGAAATATTTGTGAAACCTTTTAAATCCTTGGGAAATAATTAAAATATTTATAAAATCTTTAAAAATCTTTTCGAAATCTTTAAAATTGTTTTCAAATGTCTAAAATTATTTTGGAAATTATTTCAATATCTGTGGAATATTTAAAAAATCGTTAAAATATGCATGTGCTCTTTAAAATATATCTGGAATTTCTGTGATATAATTGAAATATTTGTCAAATTTTGTTAATCTTTAAAAATCACAGAAATCTTCATACGCTCTTAAAAATCTGTTTGAAATTTTCAGGAGAGATTTTATATCTTTAAGAAATCTTAGTGAATTTCTTAAAATTTTTTGTGAAATCATCCTGTAATCTTTGTAAATCTTTACGAAATCTTCGAAGTATTAAAAATTAATATTTCATAATATTTATGAAATTATTGAAGTCCTTATGAAGTCTTTGGAAATCATGTAATTTATCCAAAATCTTTATTATCATTATTCAATTTCCTAACAAAGAAATGAATACTCAACTAGTGGAAGGCATTTTAAACAAAAAATTATTAATATATTCAGTACAGCTATTTATAAAAATTCTTATTGTTCTGTTTAGTTTATCAGTTATTGCTAATTATTAGTTGTATTAAATCAAATTTACAAATTAAATTAGTTTCTTTTTTAAGAAAATATTGTGTTATTTTTAATTTATACAGAATTAAAAAATAGAGGTTAATTTATAGTTTATAAAATACTCATAAAATTATTAGGCCTCACAAAAAACTTTTATTGTAAAAATAATAGATTTTCTAAAGTTTAGTTGAAGCAGCAATACAGTTAATAAGAAAATCGCAAAAACAAATAAAAAGTTACAAATTTTGTTTACAAACAATATTATATCTTAATTTTACATTTTCTTATTTAATTAACTGATGTAGATGATTGTAGTTTAATTGAGGGTTTACAAACTGTATTCTATAGTTATTTGTGATCCGGCGATTGCTACCTGCTGGAGTTTGATTAACTTCATCTCGGGTTAATGGGATAACCCTCTGGCTTTCCATGTTTATTTTTACACGTATTTCATGTCTACCACTCTGATAATAATTATTATAAATGTAAACGAGAATATCATAACTCTTCAATATTGCAAAGATGTCACCATCGGATGTGGATAATACAATTTGTTCTCGGGCTGGAACAGGTTCATAGTTATGAGTTCCTAACTTTATTTTAATTTCTTTATCAGCTGGAAAAGTGTATTTTCGAAGTTCAAATATGCGGTGTGCATTCCCATAGGAAGTGAGCCGAATAAGTCTGAGGTATTCAAGCCCACATCCTGACCCGTCAGATGAAGGAAGCCTTATGGGAATAGCCATAGACCTGTTACGAAGAGAAGTAGACCTAAAACGATAAGAAGAAGTTCCTGCAGAAGGAGTCCTAGATCGGTCACGAAGAGAAGAAGCTCGTGCAGAAGGAGACCTAGATCTGTCACGAAAAGAAGACTCCGCAGGCGGATGATTCAGGTCTAGCTGAAGTGAACGATTTCTTCCAGAAGAGGATGAAGAAGATCTGCGATAAGGCGTATCAGTAATGGGATTGTCCTTAGGAGAAACAGCAGATTGTGAACTTAACCCTGCAAAAATAAAGATAGGTTTCTTTAAAAATACGCTAGTATCTTATAAATAAACTGAGTAGCTTAGCAGGCTGTAGTTAGAGACTGATTATAATAAAAAAAAGCAAAAACTGCTGTATCCTGTCTTCTTAAAAAATGTCTAATTCCTGAAATAAAACAACGATATGCACGATACAAATATTTTAAAAAACACAACTGCTAGCAGCTCTATGATGCGGAAGATCACTTTTTTCAAATTGGGTTTACAAATAATCTAATTAAAATCGGATTTTCAGAGTAATTCGGGATGCAGCCAATATTGATAACGCAGAAAAAGGAACGCGCTGTCTAATAAAAATTTTAATCAAATATCATCTGGAGTTGGTTATCAGAAGATCAATTTGTTCTTATTTTGAGAAGAAGCTTCTGAGGATGAGTAATTATTAATTATAAGAAAACATATCCACGTCTAAACTTTTTTTAATCATGCCGGACAAATTTCTATTTGCGGAAAGCTTTAAAATATTTTAGAATCTATTACTATATTAATCTATCATATTTACCAGTAGAGTCAAGAATCAATCCCAAGGTAAAGACAAAAATATGAATGACCCTCATTTTTTTCCAGGTAGAAGAAAAATTTATTAATAGATCAATGAAGAATTTCGTTAGCAGTGTAACAGAGGAAAATTCTGGCGCTTCACTCTAGATTATATAGCATAACCTCCATTCTTTATCTCACTGATAACAAATGGCAAGCTTGACTTTCTCAGATATTTACATTGCATTAGAATCAGTTTCAAGGAAAAAATGTATATACGAAATTCGTTAAGAGTAATATCACTCACGTCGATTGTATGCGACAACTTTACTAAAGATAAAAATCCTCGGTATATAATTTTGATAATATACAAGAGTTTAATTTAATAAAAATGTCCTCAAGATAACGTGATTAATAAAAAAGACCAAAATATATAAATGATTACAAAATTTTAAAAACCATTTGCTGCTTCTGGATTTTTAACTGGATAACTGGATAACTTGCATGCTCATATTTCTACATATACCTTAATTAATAATTAGAAATTTATATAAGGTTCCGAAAAGAGAATACCTTCAATCAATCTGAAACTCAGTAAACCGACGTATTTTGAAGTATAGATTACATAAATAATTTTTTGTTTCTATTTTGAATTCCATTTAATTTAACAAAAAAGGTTTTGAATAAAAGCTGTAGGACATGAAAAATATGTTACGACTGCTTGCTTTAAAACGATGCTAATTCATACTAAGATTGAAAATAACTTAATAAATAAAAACCCATTGTCTCTGAATGACTTCCGGATAATTTCATGAAAGCAAAGACTAAATTTTTCCACTATACATAATGTTTTATATTTCTCCTAAAGTTTCCGCGAATTTATGAGAAAATATTGACATATAAGTTTCAGCGAAATAGAAGTATATTATAATTTATATTAAATGGCTCAGACTTTATAATCCTGATTTTATATCTTTTTTCCATTAGCAGAAATTTTACTCAAATATTGGGAAGAATGAAAAGGTCGCATTGTCCAAAAAATCTTATATTTTTTAATTAAATCTTGACAGAATGAACAAATAATATTAAAAAGTTCCGGGTAATATAAGAGGCAAATCCTATCAGTAGAGGGCAAAAGAATTTTATTTTCCCATTAACATTATTTTTGAATTCTCCTCGAAAACGATGTAACGTAGCGCAAAAAAACAAGAGGTCATTTTCATAGAAGGATTTTAGACGTGCAAAGAATTATCTCAAAATTTTTTCGTGTCTCTCGATGTTCACAAGAAAAATTTGAAATTTTTTTATATAAAAAAAGTCTGCAAAGCCCTTATTTAGATTTTTAGAAAAACCATTACCATCTATTATTGTCAAATCTTTTTTTTTACACATCAAAAATAAAGCAATAAATTCCGCATTTAGGTCAAAGTTATTGAGAATTAAAAAAATATTTCAGTTCTTAAATTCGAAAGATAAGGAAGGACGTTCTAAAAACGTTTTTTTCCAGGCCAATAAATTTTAAATAATTTTTTTAATCATTTTTAAACAGTGTTTAAAAAACAAAGCCAGGAACCTACTATGTTCTATGAATACAAAATACAGTCTATTCATTCTGTCTTCCCCCTTCTTTTTTAAACATCAATATCTTTGTCTTGTCTACATTTATATTCAGATTTTTACAATCTAAGTATTTTCCTAATCCTGTGATTAAGCTCGTCATCCCTTCTTTACCCTCTGCTATCAACACCATACCGTCTGCATATACCAGTGTATATGTCTTTTCCTTTCCTATACGAACTCCTACCTAACCTTTCCACCTCATTTCTTCTTGTAAGTCTGATATGAATATGTTAAGTAAATTGGAATCAGAGAACATCCTTGCCTCACTCCTCTCACTAACCAGAAATTATTTCCTACTTGCTCCTCTACCTTTACCCTGCTTTTTGTCTCTCTAAACATTTCCGATACTAGATAGTTAACTAGATAGTTCAGAACCTATATGTTATCAATCACCTCCATTTCTTTTCTAAACCATGTCTGATTCGGTGGCTTCATCCGGCTTTCCTCAAATTCCTTTTTAATATTTCTTACAAAACAGTTGTATTAACTTATCAGCATAACACCCCTCTAATCTTCAACCTTTGCCTTTCTTTACCATTGGTTTCACTGATGCTTCTTTGCATAACTCTTACCACCAATTCCTTTAGTTCTGTTCCCTCATGGTTCTATTCTTTATTTGGAATCTCACCTATACCAGATGCCTTTTTATCTTTGATTATTTCTAACACCTTGACTATTTCTTCCCTTTTTATGTCCTCGTATTATGTTTTTACACCATATATATTCCACCATTCATAACTTTTCTCTCCACTCCTCCCAGCAAATCAAGTAAATACTTTTTCCATTCCACCATTTTAGTATCCTGGTCTACTATTTTTTTTCTTTTTATCTCTCTCTTTACTACCTTTCACTAATCTTTTTCCATCCTAGCCTTCTTCGCTTCTTTCTAAAATCTTGTATTCTCTTCCTCTTGCGTTTGAACACACAACACAGTATACTTTTTCTTTTTTCTCCTAAATTCTTCCCCATTACTTATTTACTTTCTCCACTCTATTAATTTACTTCTGACCCTCTTTTTCTCTTTGCAATCCTTATTCTACCCACTTCTGTTTCCCCTGCACTAACTTCATTTTTGTTTGTGCAATCAAATCCCTTTTTTTCTCCTATCATTTTTTCTACCTCCTCGTCCATATTTCCTTCTCCCATTCTTATATTTCTGTCCTTTTTTCTCTACACTGTTCTTTTTCTTGCCTTGACAAATCTCCTACGCCTAGTTTCTTGACGTTATCTCTTACCTCATCATCCCCTATTACTTAATTAATTATTGTTCCCCTTGCTCTTCCTAAGCATGTATATTCTCCTCCCTCATCTGTGCCTAGATTTTCGTTTAATATAAACCATCCCAAATCCTCCAATCTCTTCAACAACTTCTTTCTCTCCCTATTCAGTACCTTATCTTTTGATTTTATTCCTCTCTCTCTTCTCCCTATTCCCTTATTCTCTCTCTCTTTCTCTCTCTCTCTCTCTAGTTCTCGCATTGAAATCTATATCTATTATGAGCCTAATCTCTTCTTCATTTTATTTAATAATTTCTATCATCTCCTCTTCTTTCTCATGCATATTACTCAAATTTTTGTTCGTACTACTCTTTTTTATCCTTCCCTGTTACACATTTATTCTCTACTCCCATCATTACTCCTCCTGTTGATCTACCCTTTTTATTCTTTCTCCTTGCATTTTTAATTTGATATTGGTAATCTTTTGGTAACCTTCACCTTACTCTGTCTCATTCCTCATCAACTATTCACGTCTCCATCATTATTTCTACATTCCATTGTGTAATATTTCTCATAAACTCCCTATCCTTTCTCTCCAATCCTGATATCCTTGATATAATTTTCATGTGCAATAAGCTGCTCAAAAACAAATATTTTTGCTCGATTTCTATAAATTTAAGAATAAATTATATTAAAAAAAATATTTAAAAATGTGACAAACACTTTCGGTAGTAGGATTTATTTGACATCGTTTTGCAAGGAATAGGTGAAAAACGCAGCTTATTACTTACATTTTTTTAATTTTTACGCAAATATTATTAAGAAATTTTATTTTTATTTTTTATTTTTAATATTAATTTTTTTACGCATTAATGCAAGAGGTATACATCCACACAAATTTCGGAACTGTCTAAGTTCCGCTTGTAAAATATTTTTGATAATTATGCGCTTTACTTTATTCAAATTTCTGTTACTAATAATCTCATAAAATATCGAATTATTAATGAAATTTTAGATTCCAATTAACATAAAAATCATGATTAGAAGAAGACACCTTTGCTTTGAAAAAATGTTTAAACATGTTGAAGGCAGCCAAATTATCCAATATGCCAATGCTGATAAAACTTTTCGTGAATTTATAGAACTAATGAATAAATATTGGATTTTTAAATATTATAATGATGATAAATCTGTAATTTTCACGAAACTTTAGCAATTAAAATAAATCACCGTGAAAGCATTTAATCAATTAATAAATCTCAAACTAGTGTAGTAGCTTTATAAAATTATTAAATAGCAGTTTTGATATAAGAAAGTTTATCAGTCGAATATCGAAGCAAAGCTATCACTAAAACAGTTTCTCTAAATTCCTTGAAATCTTTGAATTATCTTAATTCATGTAATTCTCGGAATTTCTTGAATGCTCTAAATTATCTGAAATCTCTAAATTTCTTCAATTTTACGAATTCTTTGAATCTCGTAAATCCTTGAATTCTCTTAATTTCTTGAATTTGATTAATACAAAGAATTCTCTGAATTTTTCGAATTTGTTGAATTCCTTTAACTCTCTGGATTTCTTAAATTCTCTAAATGTATTAAATTCTTAAAATTTGTTTAATTCTATGAATGCCTTGAATTTTTGGAATTTCTTTAATTTTCACAATTCTGTGAATTCTGTGAATTCCTTGAATTCTGTGAATTCTGTGAATTCTGTGAATTCTGTGAATTCCTTGAATTCTGTGAATTCCTTGAATTCTGTGAATTCCTTGAATTCTGTGAAT
>JAAAKG020141629.1:0-11812 GCA_010014905.2 Druon quercuslanigerum | reverse complement strand
CTGACCCATAGGATTAGAGAACCTTTTTCGAACCAGGGATTAGAGACAGGGCAAAATGCGCAACTAACCTACGCCCGTGAAAATATAAGATTGAAAAGATCGAGGCTTTCGCTGATGCCCGGCGCTAACACACTTAAACAATAGGGACCTGGGTGGCTTACGCTCGTTCACCGCAGGTGCTAGACTACCTGTGTCGCAGAGACAGGATTTTGGAAGGAGGCAATAATAAAACACAATGGTTGACTGGATATTTTCAGTTATTAAGAAAGGCTCTCTCTCTACTATAAAACTTTATTAACAGGCTTTCTCGAGACGCGACTACGGAAAATGTTATATCATTCACTTTAAAACATGGTCCCTTTCTTAGCCAATGGCGAAGAGGTATACTCCCGTCTGGCCATAAGAAACCAAGATTCTTTAAGTAAAATTTCTATTTTCTAGTTCTAATTTCCTCAACTGGGGTGGACAGGTATACTGTGCCCCACTCTTCAGTTAGTTAAGAGAAAATGTGATAGCTCAATAAGATTTTCGAACTGTGGCACTCTGGGCCAAAATACGAAATTTTTATTAGACTTAATCGTCTTTAATGAAATCTCAATCTAAGAGAGTTACTCTGAGAAAATAGCCAAAGTTTAAGTCCTAAAAAGGACAGTTGAATTAGTGCGAGAATTACACAACTCAGAAATGAAAGAGTCCCCTTGGGACCGGGTACACACGGTATACGTGCTTTCCCCCCAACTGCCGATTCTGTATCGAGTCTCTCTTTTTATAGGCCGGTCCCCACCCGCGGGTCTCGCATCTCCACTAGAAGTTCTTAGTGGGAGGCTGAGAGTTTGCGCTCTTATGCTGCCCTGCAATGATGCAACATTTTGCCTGTCCCTTCGACGCGGTATGTCTGGTTGCCTATAGAGAAGCTATATTTTGTAACTCGCGGGTTACAATATTGAGATGACAATACTTTTCAAAATGTAATTGCTGTTATTTTTGAAAAATTACCCTCAAGGAAAAAAGGTTTGTGTTATCCTTTTTCAATGTCTATCCAATTTTTCTATTTCTTACTTTATGCTATCTTATCCCTTTAATCTATCTTTTTTGATAAGAAGAGGCTAGCAGTTCTAGGATTACCATACGTTGTTGATGCTTATATTGAGTGTTGAGTTTATCAATTCCATTCTTCTCGATTCTTTGCTATTACTTTAAGTTATAATTATAATTACTACATAATTTATTTGGCTTGCAGATAATCAATTTCTTAAACACAACAGAATTTTTTTTGCTCTAGAAGCAGCAATACATTTTTTGAAAACTTGAAAGTTCGTGGTTAGGTGCAAGTCCGCAATTTTCTATCGGGGCCTATTAATTCTGACATTTTATTTGGAATTTACTTTTTTCTTTAAAACAACATTTTTTTACTGTCATGGAGTAACCTTCTGAAACAACATAAAAATTAATTTATTCCCGAAGCAAAAAGGAATTTTTTAGAAAATTTAAAAATTCTTTGTGACGTCAAAATCCAGATTTCGCGCTCGTGACCTATAAATGTATACAGTTTATTTGGAATAATTTTTTTAGAACAGAGTTTCTTTGGCATCCAGATACTAGGAGATGTAGGAGAAAAAATAATTTTCAACGTCCTAGGAGCAATAGGGATATTTTGAAAAATCTCAACGTTTGCTCTGAGGTGAAAACTGGAATAGAGAAAAGTTGACGTCGTGACCTAGAAATGGGTACAAAACATATTTTGTTTAGTTCCCTGATAGATATTTTGAAGAACAAAACCAAATTTTTAACGTTCCAGAAGCAACAGGGAATTTTTCATCAAATTTAAAAGTTTGTGCTCAGCTGAAAATGGTTACAGCTTCTTGGGAAATGTTTTTATAAAGAACAGAATTTTTTGGAATGCACATAGAAACTTTCTTGAACAAAGCAATAATAATAATGTTCTAGAAGAAACAGGAAATGTTTTTAAAGCATTTCAAGTTTCGTGGTTAGTTGAAAATCCAAATTTTCTAATATTTTCTGGAAGCAACAGCAGGTTTTTTTAAAGAAATTTAAAGTTCAAAGTGAAGTGAAAATTGTAATTTTCCGAACGTCGTCTATTAATGGCATAGTTTCTTTGGAATTAACTTTTGCAGAGTTGCTTCGGCATCCTGATAGTTACCGTGCGAAAGAAAACCAATAGATTAACGCCAAAGTTAGCCTTATTTTTGACCTCCGTAGCGAGCTGGAAAAAAAAATATATATATATAAATACGTTAATGGTATAAAATTACTCGTCAGTGAAAACTAAAAGGAGCATTGCTTTTCATTAATTTTTTTTTATCACTCCTATTCAGGGGTTGAGAAGACCCCAAAAAATTAAAAATAGAAAATATCACTAATTATAAAATAATTTTTTCTTGATTTATCAGGGGTTGATGTGAAAAATGATTTTAAAATTGATTATATTAATAAAAAATGAAAAATGATTTTATAATCAGTGGTATTTCCTATTTTTTACTTTTAAGGTTCGTATCAAACCCTGAGTAGGAAAACAAAAAATTAACAAAAAGCAATGCTCATTTTGGTTTTCAGTTATGAAAAATTTGATACCTGTAACACATCGATATATATTTACCCAGGTCGCAAGCGTGGTATAAGAAATTGGCTAAAAAACAGCCTATTTTTGCATCACTCTTTTTGACTAGAATTTTGAATTTGTTCTCTCAGAACCGAGTTTGTTTGTCTTCCAGATAGTAACCTTACAGGAGAAGAAAATTTTCGACTTTTTATAAATAACATGGATCCGTATACTCAGAAAAATTCAGTTGAATCAACCGAATTTTTGTCGGTTTAACCATATACCATGGTTATTATATGAATAAAAATTAGTTGACTGAACTAAATTTGATGATTGTTGTAACCGAATATTTTGGTAGATGGAATACTTAATTAGTAAAATTTAAATAAAAATTGTTGAGGCATTCAAATATTTGATCAAATCAACGAACATTTGTTTGACTTAAACAATTTTTTATATATATTTAATAAAAGAGTTATTTTGGTTCACGGACTAAGAATTTTTCAATATTGGCCTATAAATGGCCACAACTTCCTGTGGATTATTTTATGCAAAACAGAATTTTTTGGCTACCATACATTCTTTTCCCTAAATAAGCAACATTTTCGGTAGTCCAGGAGCAACCGAATTTTATTCAGAGTACTTCAAAGTTCGTTGTAAAGCATAAATCTGAATTTTCCGATCAAGGCCAATGAATCGCTACCGTTTCTTTGAAATTATTTTTTTCAAAGAATTTTTTTGACATCCAAGTAGATATTTTGTGGCAGAAAATAATATTTTGGACTTGTTAAATGCAATGGGAAATTTTTAAGAAAATCTAAAAGTTCGGAAGGAGGTGAGAATTTATTTTTCCGATCGTAGTATATAAATAGCTACTGCGTCGTAGAATTTTGTTTTTACATAGAGCAGAATTTTTTGGGTTGCAAATGGTTACTTTCTTAAACGAAATAACATTTTCAGAGTCCGAGAAGTAACAGGACCTTTTTTTAAAAATTTAATTCCGTGGTTAGATGAAAATCCGAATTTTCCGATCGTGGCTTATAAATGGCTACAATTTCCTTAGATTTTTTTAAAGAGTGTATCTTTGGCTTTAATGCAGAACATTTCTGAAACAAAAGTTTATTTTTGGTGTTCTAGAAGCATCAGGGAATTTTTAGAAAATTTCAAACTTCTTAGTGAAGTCAAAATCAAGTCAAAGAATCGCTAAGTTTTTTCGCAATACATTTTTTAATATAGTTTCTTTGACATCCAGATAGTTATTTTGCGACATAAAAGTACAATTTGCCAGTTCTTAAAAGCAATAGAAAATCCTAATGAAAATTTCAAAGCTCGCGGGCAAGCGAAAATTCGAATTTTTCGTTCGTGCCCTATGAATAGCTACAATTTGAATGGATCCTTTGAAATATTTTTCAATCCCTTGACATATTTTGAAATTCTCTGAAACTTTTAAAATCTCTTTAGAATATTCATTGGAATCTGTAAAAATACCCTTTCCTTTAAAAACAAAATAAATGTCAAAATTAGAAGGATTTTAATGCATATTTAAAAATTATTATTCATTTACACATTACATATTGCATTTATTAATGTTATAATTTCCTAGTGATGAAGTTAATAAATATAGTTCAGAAAGATTTGAAACAAATGCTTCAAATGCCTATTTTTCTAAGTAAAAATATTGCATTTTCCACAGTATAGATTAATTCTTGAACAATAAGTTGAATTTTCTACCAAAACCATAAATTTTGTACAAAAAGACAATTTTTTAACAAAATACATGAATTTTCAAACAAATAGTTGAATTTCCAGCTTAAAAAGATAAATTTTTAACCAAACAGTGGAGTTTTGCACTAAAGAAAGAAAATTTCAAACAAGAATTGAATAGTTATTTTTTAGTAGAAAAAATCATTTTTAACTAATATTATAAGCTTTTACCTGAAAAAGTTGAATCTTAAACCAAAAATATTAATTTTTATCTAAAACAATGAACCTTCAATTGGTTTAGTAGATTTTTTAACAAAACAATTTAACTTTTAACAAAGTATTTTAATGTTTAACTAAAAAAGTAAAGAAAATTAATTTCCTACACCAAAAGATCATTTTTCAACAAATGAACTGAATTTTTAATGAAGAAGCTGAGTTTCCAACTTTAGAAGATAAATTTTTAACTAAATATTGAATTATTCACATAAAGAAGAATAATTTTTAACCAAAGATGATCACTAAATTTTCAGATAAAAATAATTTTCAACTACAATTATAAATCATCAACTAAAAAAGTTGAATCTTTAACAAAAAAGATAAATTTTTAACTCAAATGATGAACCCTTATCTGGAAGAGTTGAAGTTTCAACCAAACATAAAATTTTTGTACAAAAGAGTTACATTTTTAACTAATAAGTTGACTTATAAACTAAAAACAAATAGTTAAATTATAAGAATGAAAAAACTAGAAAATCCTAAGAATTAAAAAAAATAATTTAAAAAAAATCAAAAACTTTTCAGATAACAATCTGCTTGCCACTGTTTTACTTGCGCGAATTACCTAGATCTGGATTTTTCGTTTACATTTTTGCTTTGTTTAAAATTTTTTGCATTTGGTAGAAATTTAATTATATTTTAAAAATGCAAGTATTTTGTTAAAAACTCATCTTCTGTTATTTTAAAATACAACAAGTTGATTGAAAGTTGAACTACTTTGATCAAAATTTTTTTTTTGGTTGAAGATTTATCTGTCTAGTATCTGTCATATTTTTTACTGAATTTAATTGTTTTTTAATTTAAATTTAATTTTTTTGTGGTTGAAATGGTATTAATTATACTTTTTGTTGAGAATACACATTCTTTGTACCTTCTGTATTAAAAATCAATTCTGTCTGTCACGATTTATCATTTTAGTTGAAAATTAATCTTTGGAGTGGAAAATTGAACCATGCTTTTTAAAATAAAAGTATATGTATTCTATTTTTGGTTAAAAATTTATATTTTCAATAAAAATTAATGTTTGTATTCGAAAATACAATTATTTTCATAAGGATACAACTATTTTTCTGAATCTTTCTATTCTTTGCCATGTAGAAAATTCATCTAGTGGGCAAAATATATATAATAGGGGACAAAACTTTGTAGGTACCATTTTTTTATAAGAAGAATTTGTATTTTTAACTGTTAATTTAAGTGTTTAGTTTAAGATTTTTTTCGATTGAAAAATAACTGTTTTTAACTAAAAATTGAACCATTCCTGTTAGATTTTTGGTTAGAAATTTAACTGTTTATTTAAAATTATACCATGTATTTGAAAAATTAACTACTTGGTAGAAAATGAACTATTATTATTGGAAATTAGGAGTGTGCGGTATAAAATTCAACACTTTTATTATAAATTCACATGTTTGGTTTAAAATTTGCCTCCTTTGTTCAGTTTTAACTAATGATAGAAAATTGGTATTTTTTGTTGTAAATTAAAATTTTAAACTAAAAATATTACTATTCTATTTTTTATTGAAAACTTATCTTTTTTAGTTAAAAATTTAGATATTTTACTAGAGCATTCAAATATTTAGTGTCGGTTTGTAAATTAAACTGTTTTGTGAAAACTTCATGCACATTGTTGAAAATGAATCTTTGTAGTTGATGATTCAAATATTTTTTTTAAAAATCGTATTTTTTAGTTGAATTCGTATGATTGAAAATTCATTTTTTGAATTAATTTTTTAAGCTGAAAATGCTCTATTCTATTTTTGGTTAAAAACATATTTTTAGTTTGAAGATTTATCTAGTAGTCTACAGTAAATATAATATGAAAGCAAATATTTCTCCAAAACATATTTTTCGATACAACGTTACCTTCGGCAAGGCTTAAAATCATAATAACTATCCGTAGTTCTTTTTAAACTTTCATTATATGAATTGCTCTTCCCTCAACAGACTAAGCGTCCCACATGACAAACATTTTTTATAAACAGACATCGTTACAGATTGAGATAAAGTACTTCTGGTTTATATTTTTTGGGAACATGAAATTGATAGAATTATTCCATTATGAAGTAAAGCATCATTTTCTGCTTGATTTTTTGTTTCTGCGAAGTAAGTCACTTACAAACTATTCAAAATGATCAATTACCCTATATCAAAGAAAGAATTTGTTTCATTCAAACAAACCTTTTCCCGGGTGTAATTAAAAAAAAATAATGAAATTGACACTTTTTAGATGCGCGCAAAAATAAATAAAATGCATAAATTTGTATTAAATAAGGGAAAAAGTCAAAGAAATTAATTTTGATTTTTGAAAGTTTTTCGTAATTCTTCTTCATACAGTTCATTTAAAATTTCGTGCATACGTTAGAAAAAATAGTATTTCGATTCTATTTCATCACTACTTTCTATCTTTACAGACATTCTTTACAAATAAGTTGCAGAAAGATCTAAAATTTTTTACTTTGCCTGTACTTTACTATATATTTTGTTTTTATATTTATATTTTATATTTACTTTTTTTATGTATATTTTATTTTTTATTTTTTTTTATCTTTTGTTAAGAACTCATTTGGTATGGTAGAAAAGTAGTTTTTAGGTTTGAAATGAATAAATAAATTCGAAAATATTAAATCTGTATTTAAAAGATTGTGTTATATCATTCATAGAAGATCCTATGCTAAAAAATATTACAAGACTAAAATGCTGGCATTTGAATGCTAACGGTTAGGAAAAATTAAAAATTGTTCAAGAAAGTCGACTCAGAGAATTTGCGGAGTAAATATCGCGCGAGAAGTAAACTCTTTTTGTAGGCTTCCATCGCGCTCTCAAGTTCCATAAGCAGAGGAACCAACTTTCTATATCCCAGACCAAGTAGTAGAGGGATTTACAGGCAGGATGAGTGGTGGGAAATGTCAGAATCCACATTTTTTCTCAAACAGTCGCCTCCGAGCTTCTGCGGAATAAATGTCGCGCGAGAAGTAAATCTTTCTATAGGCTTCCGGTATGCTCTCAAAATAGACAGCACACTTGAGTAGCGCTGTGCGGTAAATTTTTGTGTTAAACTTCAAAAATTTTTGAAAGATAACTTCATTATAATTAAGCAGGCGTTGCGAGAGCGCACGGTTCATTTTGAGGGCATGGCGGAAGCCTATGTAAATCTATACTTCTCGCGCAATATTTACTCCGCAAATTCTAGAAAGTCAGTTCTATCAATTGCGGAACATACCCTGTATCTTATTACTCCTGAAATCATCAATTACGTACAGTACGGGTGTTTACAGAAGATTAAAATAATATATTAAAATAATTATTCTTGTTTTTGTTTAAAGGCAGCGAAAAAGTGCTGTGTTGATATTATCGTTGCTATTGACAACCAGGCAAAATTTACTCGTGCTGGTTTTAAGGAATGCATCTCAAAATGTGTTCCTGATACGGCTGCACGAAGAGAATCTCAAAGAAAAATAGAGGATATTGTTCGGATGCCTTATTCCCCTCTTTTTGTCGTGCCTAATTACCCTCCTCATGACGAGCCTTATTCTCCCTCGCATGACCTTCCGTATTCTCATACTCATGACGTGTCTTATTCTCCTTCGTATAGACCAGAGAGAGAATATGTCCATGATGAATACGTATACCAATATAAAAAAACTACTCAGGCCAAAATTATATACTATAAAAAACGCATTATTCTCTTGAGCTATAAAAAAGTAGAGGTTCCAGAAACTTATATTTACTATTGATGAGAATAATGTCAAAAACTGTAATTTCAATAAAAGTGTATTTCTTTAGAATTAAAAAATTCATAATTTGTTATTAAAAATTACTATTTTTTAGATTGGGAAACGGCCAATTAGAAATGCCAGGTTATTTAGTAGAAATTACGCTAGATTTCTTACAGGTATCACAACATGGCCTTATTCTTATTGACAGAATAAAGTATTAACTTTTTTCTCAAGAGGTACCGGTCCCACGACGTTTTGAATATATGGTTTAATGGTAAAATATATAAAGAGAAGGACACATAAAATAAATTAGTGATTTTTTGCGCTTGTTTCAAGACTGTTAAAGCATACTTTACTTCAAAATGTCGAAAACGTGTCCCTTCTACACCTTCTTCCTCCTCTCCTCCTTTCTGCAGCTAACACTCCCCTTCTCATCCCTCACTACACCTCTCTTACTCATCCTTATTTCTAATCATTTCCCCTACTCCGTTTTTCTGATTTCCTCTACTTCCTTTCCATTCATTACCCCTCACTATTTACAGTTTTCTATTCACTTCCCCTCTCTATTTACTACAAATTTTCCCTCCTTCCATCCCTTAATTTTCATCAGATCCCCTGGTTTTCCTTCTCTTACTCCCGTACTATCCACCCTTTATTTCCCCTCACTTCCAATGTTTTTCTTTCCCTTATTTTCACTAAGTTCCTCTCCACATACAACCTTCATCCCAGCTTCCTCAACTTTCCCTTCCCTTATTTCCTCTTACGTCCCCTTTCATCTTTACCTCATGTTCTCTCATTTCCTTTCACCTTCCCTTCCCTTATTTCCTCTCACGCCCCTTTTTATCTTTACCTCATGTTCTCTCATTTCCTTTCACCTCCCCTGCCCCCCGATCCTTATTTCCTGTTACTTTCCCTCCTAGGAGAAAAAAAGAAGGACGGGCGGACAGCTGACCGAAGCTATAAGGGTTTCTATCTGATATTACGAAACCCTAAAAACTGATTAAAATTGACTAGTGTACAGGTTAAATTTAAAAGAATTTAAATGAATTAGAGAAAACTAAAAAAATCAAAAAACCATACATGAGTTTCAGTAAAATTGGAGTAAATTGAGAAAAATGTAAGGAAAATGAGAAGAATTAGATGAAATTCGTTTAAAAACTTTTAAAATACAAAAAGAGTTTTTTGTGATGCCAAAGTGAGACTCAGGGACCGAGTGTCGTACACTATTTTTCATCACATTAGTCGATCATACGTTCAAATCGGCTGCATAGAGTCCTAACATAAAAAGCCGAGAGAGAATCCAATCCACTCCACTGCAATTCATTCCAGTCCAATCCCATCTAATCTAATTCACTCCAATCTAATTTTATTCCGATTCACTCTAATTCAATTCAATCCATTTCATTCCAAACCAGTCCACTCCAATCAACTCCAATAGGGTTGTTTCGCCATTTTAGATCAAATAATGATTGAATACATACTTTTAATCCAAACCAAAGGTGCATTACAATTTTTTTTCTGTTGAGTCGTTCAAAAAAAAAAATTATTAAAAATTGAGGGCGGTAAAACACTTATTCAAGTTGGTGTCACGAGGGTGTCACGTGACTCATGGGTTCTTGTAATTATCTATCAATGTGACGATGTGGCTTTCATGAAAAGTAATTAAAAGGTCTACCCAGTAACTCACCTCGAAAAAAATGCTATTTTCGCGATTTTTTTTAGATTTTGTATAAATATTATGATGTTATGAATTATCAGGCTTGGTAAGTGCACTCTTGAAATACAATAAACAATTTTTTAAATTAATTTTATACCGTTTTCATGCATAAAAATGTCAGTCGAACGCAACGCCTCGAAAAGTAGGCAGGTCCGGCTTGTTGATAAAATCTCGGAGCAGGGTTATCTGAAACCAAAAAATCTAACATTTTTGACTTTATTATGACAATGGCTATGTCCCCTATGATTTTTTTTATTATGTCAAAAAAGAACAAAATTGCGGACAAAAATCGAAAAAATAAAATAAAGAAGCGCGTTTTTTCACCGTTTTTCAAAAAATATTTATAGTTATTTGTTGACATATTAAAAAACTCATAGGGGACATAGCCATTGTCATAATAAAGACAAAACTTTAAGATTTTTTGGTTTCAGATAACCCTGCTCTGAGATTTTATCAACAAGCCGGGTCTACCTACTTTTCGAGGCGTTGCGTTCGACTGACATTTTCAACTATAACAACTGCATAAAATTAATTTGAAAAATTGTTTATTGTATTTCAAGAGTGCATTTACTGAGCCTAATAAATTCTACATTATAATATTTATACGTAATCTAAAAAAAAATGGCGAAAATAGCGTTTTTTTGAAGGTGAGTTACTGGGTAGACCCCTTAAAGTAATGATAAAGTGGTTAGGCCACGGTCTTTTGTTAATCCTGACAACTTTGATTCAATAGCTTTATTTGTAAATTTTTTTGTGACAAAAAATTTTTCCTGTTGTAATATTTTGATTAAGAGTCAGTAGTGTTCAGTAAACGTGACTACTTTAAACTACTTTTTCAATAAATATTTTATACAAAAGTTTTTGATTTAAATGTTTATAAAAAAAGATTTTGCGACCTGTATTTTCCATGTGCATATAACAAAAACAAAACATTGGCACAGAAAGAGATATTTAAGAATCACTGGCCGTACAATCGACATTGAGTTAGAAAATTCATACTCAAACATCAAATTAAAAATAGTAAACAATATGTAAAAAATATTTTCTGGGTGTTTTTAAAATTAGAATTTCATATACTATAAGATCCATTTATGGGAAAAATGATATCTGTCTTTGGAAAGAATCCTATTTATTACAAGCCAATCCAAATCATTCTAATTGACTCTAATCCACTCCTATCTAATCCATTACAACCAAATCCAATTTTGTCCCATGCAATTCATCCCAATCAAATTTACGCCTGTTAGAGCAGGTGTTAGTCTGCATTCCGAAGTTGGGGTCCCTGCATTCATCGTAGCATAAAGTACAGATATAAATTCCATCAGCTAATCCGAACACAGTCTCAGTTGTTTTATAGTAAGGTTTACTCTGAGTAAAAGTTTTACGGCCTAGTCTAAGAATGGATATTTAAGATATCGTTTACAGTACCTAAAATAGCACTTATTATGACGGTTTGCTAAAAAATCTTTTAAAATCTTTAAAAATATCTTGTCGTTTTTGATGGCCTTAAAAAATCCATGAAATGTTTAAAAATACCATCAAATATTGCAAATCTTATTAAATATCTTGAAATCTTTTGGGTCCTATAAAATGTTTCCATGTCATCTGAAATTTTAGGAATTTCTCTAAAACCACCTGAAAATATGCTTAAAATCCTTAAATTAACGAAAATTTTTGAAAATTAATAAATCTTTTGAAAATGCCTGGTATTTTTTTTTTAAATATCCTGAATTATTTCAAATCCTGTGAAATATTTCATAATATTTTATTATTAATTTTAGATGTTAATTTTGTTTGTCTACTGGTCTATATCAATATTATTAAAATATTGATAAA
>JAAAKG020141628.1:0-11812 GCA_010014905.2 Druon quercuslanigerum | reverse complement strand
TGTGCTTAAAATTTCTATGTGAACAGCTGCATATAAAAGATAAATACTGCCTATATAAGACTGTGTTATGAACTAAAAAGAGTCAGTATAGAAAAGAATATCATCATGGATGAGTCATTTACTCTCACGATAACAGGAAACTCTTCAGTGTTATATGAAGAGTACTTTCCACCAATAGAACTCTCTCCTCATAAAAACTATGTACTTAGACTCGTTGAACTGCTCACATTCAATGCGATTCCTAACGTTGACACTGGAAAGAATAAAATCTATGTCGACGATCGAGTGGTGAGCATCCCTACACTTTTGGTATTTCACCACAATGCAAACTGCAATGCGCGCTTCTGGTCGTGGGCTTTCAAAGACAAGTCCCCACCATGCCCTCCAGGGACAGAGAGCGCGGGGAACCCCACGTCTGCGCGCCTCTAAATATGGGCCTGGGGAACCCGACGACAAGACGCCGTGGCATGTATCTGAACTTCGATGTCACACTCTCGCGTTAAGCAGAAATCACATTTATCGCCCGCGTGTTCGGAAACGACTATTGATAAATTACCACAGAATTCGGTGACCCCACTGCCGGTATAGTAGATATCGCAACTATAGGTCTTGCATATGGAAACGACTGTCGGTAATTTATCATAAAAGTGAACCATTAGCGTCTGTGGGTAAAAGACCAGTCACTGGTTTACCGACCAAAGTGTCACCGAACTCTCCTAGCTATACTACTCATGTGTACACATCGCCTGAACTAGGATTACGCAGCTAAAATCATGCTAAGTAATTTTCGTTAAAGTTCAATATGCAGCTAAAGTATGCTAATTAACAACCGTCTCTTGCTCATTATGCAGCTAAAAGTATGCCGAGTAAACGAACAATATTAATATTTAAGAGTGAAAGTCGACACTTTATTCAAAAGAATTTTCATTATGAGTTATTGTTCACTATGCAACTATAGTATGCTTAATGCTTGAGTTCAAAAACAAAAATTCACTTTCAATCGTTTTTTATTATAAAAAAAAACAATCCTTTTTTTCAATGGCTACTTTTCCCGGTCCTACTATAAAGAAATTCAAGTCACGTTCAAGTAAGAAATTCCGTGCAAGAAGAGACAAAGCGTTCACGAGATAAAAAGAGTGACACAGCCAAACGGAACTTCCGTGAATATTCCGTTCAATCTTAGGTTTGTGAATCCCCCACCTCAGCGAGAGGAGGATAAATTCGAACCTGTTACAAATTCCCACCAATTCAGCAATATTTTTGACTCCTGAATTGATCACGCTCAAAAGAAAATCGAGAAGAATTTTTCCAAGAAAACAATAGGTGCTGAGCAAAAAGACCTGAATCCCAATCTAGATTCAGTTTACTACAGTTTACTATGTTCAGAAATTTTGTGACTGAAATAAAATTATCTGCTTAAAATATTAAATTGAATTAATTTTTATTGATAATTTTATACCCGTATACAAAGCGGACAGTAAATCAGTTAAAAATTAATTCGTGATTGATTACGGATTTTCTTACTTTTGATATAAAGCGGTCTAGCAAATAAATGCAACGTAGTTTCAAGTGCACGACCTAGTGACGGAAGCAAGCAAACTCGAGCGAAGCAAAAGCACTGCGTCGGCAAAATTTGAAATGTATGTGCAAGAAGGCTAATGCACTCGTGCCTTAAGGCAAGCGAAAAAAAAACTTTTATATGAACGAGGGATACGGAGTGAAGTCTCAAAAATAAAATAAAATTTATTTGGGTACGGCGCGGTTTCTTTTAAGAATTGGCTTCAAGAATAAATATATTCAGGTTTGACATCGCTTGCACAATATATTTCACAAAAAGTCAATATATATAACAAAATTCCTAATTTCTTGTTAAGACAAGACGAATAAAGCAAATATCAATTAGATTAATAATTTACATTTAGCAATACGCCTACTCGCGGGCTCAGTTGACGTGTTGAAGTTTTTCATTTCTCCCTCTCTTCTCCTAAAAATCCTAAATAATTTTTTTTAAAACCCGAAGTCACGAGATTTTACTTTTGAGTTTCTCAAATTACAAAATTATGTAGTTCATTCGCGTTGACCTGAACTTAACGCATTAGCGAAGGAAAGGTCAGTTGTTGCGTTTAAACATTCGTGTTTCTTTTTACAAAAAAAGAAGAGGCAAGATTTTTGAATATTAAATGTAATACTCAACCATCTTTAGCAAACTCTCTCGCGCGACCTTGAGTAGGATACGCAGCGTTTCGAGTTCCTCATCTGACATTCTATTGACTTTCTCCCAATGCCTAATCATAAAACAGCCCTTCTTAAGCTACCTTTAAAATCTAAAACAAAAACAGGTAAGCGAGCAGGAAAAAAGTTCAAACTAGCCTAAGGATCATACCAGCAAGGTCAATTATTTACAATAATTTGATTACTCTGGTAAAAAAGCCGATTCCCACACTTTTGGTTAGACCAACAATTATACCACCTATTGTGCCAATGCGAGAAATAGAAGTAGGGCATGTTGATGTAGAAGTAATCACTATTGACCCCCCTCTATAAGAGCGATTAAAATAAAAAATCGCGGCATTCGATCGAGAAATAAGTATTGTTAACATACGATCCACAGTTCCTGATGACGGTTCGAATGCGGAGACTGTGATAGTTACAACCGATACTGATGGCAGAGAAGAAATAGAGGAGATCACGTTAGAGTAAAACAAAAAAATAATAAGATTTGTCTCGTGAAAGAAATTTGAGTTGCATACCTCTATATCTTCTCTTTCGAACTCCGGTTCTATTACAGTGCCACTTCACCGATTTTATATTATCATTGGCCAACCAGTAAGTACTATATATTTAAATTAATGATAATCATATGTTGTGTAAATTTAATTAAATTATTGCAAATATATTTGATTGATACTTATCAAATTGTAATTGATTATCGTCCTCGGTCACCCAGTCCCTACTCATTGCAAATAACGAAAATACAGACAAAGGAGAATCCCAGCCTTGTAACGGATCAGGCAAGGCAAAGCCCTGCATCTATAATGGTGTCCAGCATATCATATCTCCCACAAAAATATATGCAGATCCCATCCCTAATTCAAAAATTTTCAGCATTTCCCAACATATCCAGTCCCTCAATTCAACTATGGGTGTATGTACACCTTTCAGGACATGCTTCCTTTTATTCAACAACTGAATCAGTGTGGTACCGATCAAGTACCTCAAGTCCCGCCTAATAAATACAGCGGACATGCTAGCCCTCCCAGGTCCTCCTCACCAGGCTCAGGACATTTAAAATTTCACCAGGCTCGCCGCAACGACGCAGCAGCGAATCTATCACCCAAAGAGCGTCCAAAGACAGTCTCTTTTCTGAAAGATTTGCAAGAGCCTTCTGGTCAGGAGGTAAAAAGGAAGACTCACCAGAAATGGAATTAAGCACTCCTGAAATAAAAAATGCAAAGGCTAGTTTTCTAGTCAACCCTGGTTCAGACTTTATATTAGTAAAATTACGTGCCCTAGACGATTCAATGACAGTAGATGATGAAGAATTACTGTTCATAGCAGGAATTACTCATCATCTATTAGAAACTCTCTGCACAGTGGATTTGATAATTTTGAACACACTGAATACTGGGAAGACCATACTTGTACCAAGAGCAAGCACAGCTGTCCTTTAGACATAATACGCTAGTCACTGTGTCCAAACCTATAACGCCAATCCCTTTTGTTGCTAAAGAGTCACAAGACGCCAGGAACGCCCTTAGGCATGAAATAAAACCTTTTACAAGAATCCTTAAAATTAAAGCTAGAGCTCGACAAAAAGTTGCGCTTGACATCACTAATCCAGATGGTGCTAAGGGATACTTACACAGAATACAGACAACGAAAGCAATATACCTAGGTGAAGCTGTAGTTTCTTCAACGGGCGGAATTTGCCATGTTCTTGCAATAAACACAAAAAATGAAAATATTGAAATTAAGGTAGCGCCCCAAGAGTTAATCCCTTTCGATTTTTGGAACTTTCCCGGCGAAGAAACCTCAAAATCAGATAACGAAAAACCGTCACAACAACGGAACTTAACCGGAGAAGAACGGTTCGAACGAGTAGCAAAGAGTTTACATCTCTCTCACTTATCATCAGAAGAGCAGTAACTTGTACTACACTGGGTGAACAATTATTCAGATGTTTTTCGCTTAAATAACGAGGAACTCATTATACTTTCACATTATACTTTTTTTAAATTATAACTAATTATTTATTTAAAATGCACGTTGAACCCTAGGGAACATAACCTTCTTTCATAATAAGGTTATGCGTCTTTGCGCACGCCTTCTGAGTCTCGGAGCCTTTGACTAATCAGCGCAAGATCTCGAGCGCGGGAGATTTGAAACCCGAATTAAAATCGCACATGTAAATTTGTTTACATTACACAGATGCACAACGGGTTGCATTGCATGCTAAAGTTATAATCATCATATTCCCTATGACTACAAAGTAAACATTCTCACTGTATATATTTTGCCAAGAAAATTAAATAATGTAATTATCGAATATTATAAAATAAATTTCGCTATCAAAGCGATTGAAATTTAAAAGAAAACTTCAAAAATGGAAAGAAAAAACCCTTTTTTCTTTTAAAGTAATAAGATATAAGCTTTCAGAAATCCACATTCTAAATACTAATTGATGTTGAAACACTTATACGTAAAACATTCGAAGCGTTGTCAATAAATTTCTTGAGTTTCGTCCACCTATAATCAAAGAAAAATAGAGATATGACGTTAGACATGCTTTTTCTGAATTCGTGTGGATCGAAACGTGAACAGTCAGGGCTGCCTAAACTGTTTACAATTGGAATGCATGATATTACTCACTATAGTCGACTGAGTACTCGCGCACTACGGCCTTTCCAAAGCGATAGTCGCAAGCGCTCTCGACCTGCTCCTCTGAGAAACTTTATGGGCCAGCAGTTCTAGGAAGGCCGAAAACGGGGGGACTGAAAGCGAGAGTTCAGTGTATTTGGAATAGAATTTACATTCTCATCAGATTGGATTGAGGCATATCAAGAAAGAAAAAGTTGATCAACCAGCCATTCATGACCAACTTTTCTGGTTTTACCCATTAAAATTGCTTTTTAAGAAATAAAAAATATCGGTTTCCATAAAAACTATAAGAGCTATGAAAAAATATCAGAAGCAAAATGGTTCAACCTGAAGGGAGGAACAAATGTTAATCATGAAAAATGCTAATAAAAATTTAAAAAAATTATATTTCTCGATATAAGCTTTAAGAGAAGCACTTCTTTCTGGTTCTGCAGAAACAATCTCTACTTCGACTTCAGCATCAGCAATCTCTGCTTCATCTTTTTCAGTGTAAGGGATTTTTTCAGTATGAACAACCTCTTCTTGTTCGCTTCGAATTCTCTTTGGATGCTTCTCGAATCCCCTTCCAATTTGATCTTGACTTTTTGTCCAAGAAGCTGTAAAATGGAGAAGTGGCTCTAATTACAGAAGTAGATAATCGAAAAATATAAAAAATCGATTTTGGATTGGGATTAAAAATTGAATTTTTATTATTTAATAAAAATAAACTTTACTCTTATCAACTTTCTTCTTCTTATGAGGAGCTCTTTGTTCGTCGCAAAATGTTCCGATGTACGTCAGAATCAAGTTCTTATAATGCTGCACGTTGACAGTATTGAGTGATGGGCTCAATTTCTTTGTTGCCCAATACTTAAACGCGCCTGCAATAGAAATTACCAATCCAGTCAATCTCTTGTCTTCTTTATCGTCGCCCTCTTGGACGATTTTGCTGTGACTAAATTCCTTAGCAAGACTTCCTCACCAAATACCGATCTGCATGCATTCCGAGCTAACAAGGATGCGGTGTTGCTCGAGTTAATAATAATACTATTCCATTTTTTAGTCGGAATCCAGATATTTTCACAAAGATGAACCTGGCGCACAAAGATGTTTGAATTTCAAACATTTTACAATTCCAGTTTAGAAAGAAAGTAGATAAACAAGAAGAAATGCTCCTTAAACAGCTCATCAAACAATTTATCATAAAATGCTATTTTGCTAATTTCAAACGTAAATTTTAGTCATCACAGACCTCTCAGAAATAAAAGTAAATGCGTGATTTTAACGGTAAACCCCATTTTTATTACTTTAATTTCAAATAGGGGAAGCCGCCATACAGTAGATAATGATGTCACCGTAGATAATCATGAACTAAAAATACTTATGTATGCAGAGTAATTAATTTAATGTAATTAATTTTAAAAACACAATACATGGTAATATACTTAGATCATAATTAATTGCTTTACTTTTAATTGTGGTTATAATTAATGATTATCTACTGTATGCTTGTGAAAAACAAATTTCACAGCTAACAATAGTTCTGATGAAATAAGTTCTTCTACTAAAACTATAAGAATTAAAATTGGGATGTCGAGCCATTCTAAGAGAACAAATTCAAGGTCTTGTCAAGGTTTTCCTGGTCAAGAAATCAAGTCTTTCCATGTCTCCTTTTTTTACATTGAATAACTAAATAACTATTTGTTATACACATACAAAAAAGCCATTTTATTTTTTGTTGGCTAACAATCTTTAAAGAAAGTACCACCATAAGTAAATAATTTCTAAATTTTTTGCAAATAAAAGTCGTACTTGCCAAATGTTTGGAAATATTTTAAAATTTCTGTAATGTCTTTGAAATTTTTGCAAAATCTTTTAAATCTGTGTAAATTCGTTAAAATCTTTTGGAGTATTTAATATCATTATGAAATTTTGAACTTTCTTTGAAATTTTTTGAAATATTGCTAAAATATTTGTTTGTGAAATCTCTGGTCATGGTTGAAATCATTAGCTGAATTATTTGAAATATTTCTTAAAAGTTTTGAAACCTTCTCAAATGTTTTACAACCTTTTGAAATATTTAAAATGTTGGAAAATTGTTGCGAAATCTTTGAAATGTGTTGTGGACGCCTTTTTTTAAACTTTATAATCCGTGAAATGTTAAAAATCGTCCTGATTCTGAAACTGAATTAACATAAAAACATTTTACTAACAATTTTTATAATTACAGTGCAATATGACAAAATAAATCTATACATTAAAATTCTACATCAGCGGAGAAGAAATTGAAAACTGATAGAATTATTCACAATATTAAAGAACGTTAATTTTAACATATAAAATAATTGATACAGTTTACAATAAGTGCCTTGAAATCTCTTAATTTATTATATAATGAACAAAAGATAAATTATATCATGATAAATAAGAAACTTATCAGTAGCAAGATTTTTTCTAAAGTACATGTTTATTTCATAATAGACAAAAGAATTTGAATTACTCTATGAATTCCAATAAAATAACTGTTTTAAATGCAAAAAATTCAGATTCATGGTTCTCGTGAAAAATTCAAAGAAATTTCCAGGTTTCCATAGTTTAAAGGAAATTAAAGGATAATTCCAGATTTTCAAGGTTTAAAAAGGTTAATGGAAAATTCCGAGTTTTCAAGGTCGCTGGACACCCTGCAGACAAGTTGCCGACCAGAAAATAAATTCACTGTTATTTTCCGGCTTTTTCGCGGTCTGAAACATTGAACCCCATTGCACTTCACGCGAATGAACTCCAAGGCATTTAAAATTGCAACTTGAAATACACTTTTCGTTTTTCTACTCAAAAAACGTGAAAAATTTCCAACATAGGCGTTAGAGGTGACAAGTTTAAAAATGCATGAGAAAAGAAAGTGCCAAAAGAATTTTTAAAAATCTTCTAGCCTGATCAAAATATAAAATTGATACTTATAGCTTTGCGCGATTGTAATTAATGAACCGAAATTTAACAATATGAATTTCGTGCGTATGGATTTTAAATAGAAATTTGGATAACTTTCTATTCAAATGTTTAAAAGTATTACCGCATTAGTTTCTTTATCGGTAACCTATAACCAGTTTATTTATTACATTCTTATAATTTATGATGGAATGTCTTATATTCATGTGAATTTAGACCAATTCGGTTTTTTTCAATTCTCGACCTTTTGTGATCCCCTGACAGAAAAAATTAGTTTTTATGAAAATTTGTGTCCGCGGTAACTGCAAGAAATTTTGTAATTTAAATTTTCTTTTGCACAGTAGTTTGCAGTTCAAAAGAAAAGGACGAGTTTTTTAGCCAGCTATTTTTGATATAAATGCAAAAAGTTCAAGCATTTAAAAAATTTTGAAACCATTTTATTTCAAAAATCTATTACGGCCATTCATGGCACGTTGATTGCACAAAAGATATTGAAAAATTAAACATTCTATTCTGCGGTCAAACTATGCGAAATACGAACAAAAATAAAGATTAAAATTGTACATACGAAAAAGATCTACAAATTTGCTATTTAACACTTTTTTCACAATTGAGTATTCTAACATGACGTCACACTCGGTCGGCAACGTCGAAATCTATAGAGTATCATTACTTGGTGGACTATTAAGCATTGATTATACATGGGAGTTTGACTCAAATTCATTTTTTTAGACGATCGTAAGTGAAAAAACGTAATATCACTTTTCTTTTCAGATAGAAAAGCTATTTCTTTAATTATTCTTGGCAATATAGACAGTGTGCGATTTGGATCATTCATAAAGAAAAAATATAATGTGTCGTGATTGACGTTAAGTTGTATTGTTATGATCCAGATAACAAAATGTCGACACGATATAACCCTATGCGCCGGCATGCAGTGGAATTGACAGGACCACTGTTTAAACACTATTCAAGTGACCATTTTTTAATTTTGCCCAGAGAACAAATCTGCCTGGCACATGATCGGACCTATGGGCGGCAGGCGGCGTGCCGGAGATAAAGCGTCGTTTGGTAGGTATGAATGAGCGGCAGACCGAAGTGCGGTGTAACGTTTCTACTAATTTAAGCGCACAAATCTAAATATCACAAATTTTCAAAGCCAATTATTTGAAAGAAATAGAATTTAAATTTAATTTACAAATGAGTCAAAAGAACGTGAGTTGTTTTTCCACTAAGATTGAAGAATCATCTCGCCAAATTTATGAGAAAATTGACTAATCCACCAACGATGTCCACTTGGTTCGAAAATAAAATGCTTTAAAAAGTTCATAGAGTTCATAAAACAAATCGAATTCTAAGAAACAAAATTTAAATCATATTCATAATCCGAAATTCTAACAGCTATTCTCGCTTAACAAACCGAAAAACGGAGACGAGTGGAAGAGTTTCAGTCTCGGAAGCGGATCGAAATCTAATTCGAAATCTGGATCGATGTGAGCTTCTGAGTACCTCGCTTATCTCGCGTAATCCTTCGCGCAACCCTTCTCCTATTAATTAATTACAATTACACCAATCACACTTCACTCTAGATACATACGTGTCACCCGAGGATGACCTAAGCTCGGTTCCCCGAATTATTTTACGACTGTCCGTAACTAGCGCCGAATTTCTTCGCAGGATATAACTTAATAACAATTCTCTGGATATCTTACTCCATTCTTTAAACATTCTGTCATAGCATTCTTATTTATGATTTCCCTATAAATAATACTACTCAAATCGCGGTACATAAATGTCCAAAAACTCGAAATCGAAGGCTTATTCTGAGAAGATATAAAAGTATTATTCTATAATATTTTTCTCTCATTTCAATCTCACGGTTCGACCACCCTGATTGTTTAAACTATCATTTTAATCAGTTTCCTTTCGTTTTTAACCCCACATTCCCTCAAGTTTTATAAATGTTTATTACTCCTTAATTTCTACGTTGCTAACGATTATATTATCCATAGTGCAAATATTTGCAGTCCTTTTCCCTAAACTAGCCAATTCTAGTTTGTAAATTATTATTATTTATTATTCTCATTGTCATCTTCTATTACACATTCATTCTATTCAATTATTTCCTCCTAAAATAATTCTACATTTATTAATTAATGCGATCAGTTCACCTTAAAAATAACCATTGCCAATCTCTTAAATATGTTACTTCATATTTCTTTAATTATTTAAGGTTTTACTACTTATAAATTATTTGCTCGTTTCATTTGAAGATTTGAAATCGTCCTGCTTATTTACTTGTCCGAGAGGTGCTGCCTCTACTAGGACAAATCTAAATGACAATGTTTCCTAGATTGTCGCAGCGGGCACGGGCAATGGCGCCAGATGGCGCGTACAAACGCTCTTGAAGACCGTTACGCACGCGACGGCCGAGGAACGATGTGCCTGCCATAAAATATCGGTTAGTCGGAATCAATATCCTATACACTGAAAGCCCTCTACTGATGGCAGACTCAACTCGAATTTCCCACAATTCCCGGCGCGTCCCCCTAAGCCCCAAGATGGCCGTTTCGACAATGTCAACAGCCGGCCGAAAATAGTTTTTGTTGCTAAACAATTGGTCCGTTCTTGTGAAAAAATATCGAAAAAGATGTGCAAAACAGTCTTCCGGAAGATCTTATAAAAAATTCGACTGCTCTGCCCATCGGCAACGTTTGAAGGGCTCGAAAGCATGTCTCGATTTTTTGTTTGAAGGATTTGCTTTCGCAAATTTGACTTTTCCGAGACTCAAAGAAACTGAAACATTTTCTGAGCATTAAATGAAATACAATTTTCAAAATAAAAGTATTTGAAAAAATATATATGTATATATTAATATATATATATTTAATTTTTGCACTATTAAGAAATATTTTTAAACATAATTATAATTATAATTAAGGGAATCCATTCATTGGCATGTCGAGCTTCCATATATCCGACCTATAGCCGGCACGTTGCTCGCCAGACGGTCGGCCGGCGCATAGGGTTATATCGTGCCGACATTTTATTATCTGACAGAAATCCTAAAAAATTTTTTGTAAAATTTAAAAACTCCTCTTTTTTTCTTTGATAGCCTAAATTATTTGAATATGAATAAGATATATATATTTTTAAGTATTAACAATCAGACGCAATTTGAAGAAATATTCTTTAGCGAAATTTTTTTAACTTTTTGCATTTTTCAAGAACAATTGTACACCCTAAATTAAAGAAATCCGTTTTTTTTGTGATCTCACGCACATTTCAAAAGTTCAAATTTAAATAGCTTTGACGCTAACTTTAGAAGAAAAAATAATTATTTTTTTGTAGCATATACGTTTCTTGAATTTACAATTTACGATAAAATTATGAGCATTATGTATGAAAATTACTGCAAGTAGTGTATCTATAAATAAATAATTTTAAAGGATTTAAAGGCTGAAATTTTTTAAATGATAAGAAAATCTAGTAAACAAAAAAATATTGCAAAAAAATCATTTTTATTTTATATAATTAACTGTCAAGCAATTTGTCGTCAAATAGTCTAAAGAATTTCATCTATTTTCAATAATTTTTCTTAAGCGTTGATACAAATCCTAAAATAATGTTTGAAAAATTTTTAAACTGAATATTATATTATTCTTTATTGATTTATATTATTATTGATTATTGCATATAACAATATTGAAGAAGAAAAGTTTTATTATTTTCCTTAACTTTCATAACTTGTATGACCAGAATGTTACTAAGATATATTTTTTTGAAAGTATTCGTAATCATTCGCAGTTCTATAGAAATATTTGTTGAACAAAAAATCAAAAACTAAGTACTTTTCAGACAAAATTTTAAATCAAAAAAATATATTTTTAAATATTTTGTATGGCTTTCCAATGGGTTCACGAGTCTGAAATATGTCCTTATGATATCGTTCTTCGGACGTCATAAAGACATTCAAAAACGATAATTTAAGGACGTATTTAAGATAGCG
>JAAAKG020141627.1:0-11812 GCA_010014905.2 Druon quercuslanigerum | reverse complement strand
AAAAAAATTTTCAAATAATCCCCCCCCCCCCCCCCCCCAACACAAAAAGCTATCTATCCAGATGAGTTTTAAAACGAAAAGATTACTAAGAATCCTCTACCCAAAAATTGAATTTTTAACCAAACAGATTAATTTTTAATAAAATTCAAGAATGCTTAACCAAAAAGTAGAATTTTTAAGGAAGAAAGACATTTGTTTTTTAATTTTTAAGAAATTAGTTAAACTTCAAAAGCTATTTGTTAAACATCAAGCTGTAACAAAAAGATTTATTTTCTACGCAAAAAAATTTGTTTTAAACCAAATTCAAGAATTTTCAACCAAAAAGTTAAAATTTAAACTAAAAACAATGATTTTTTAAAATATCAAGGTAAATTTACTTCCAAGAATACAAATTTCAAATAAAAATCAAGAGTTTAGAACTTAAAACTTAAATTTTTAACAAAAAAGATGAGTTTTTAAACTAAAACAAGAAGAAATAATTGCAAAATAATTAAAATCTTCATGTAGTCTTTTAAATCTTTTGGAAATTTTTATGAAATAATTGAGGCTTTTGTTACATCTTTAAAATGTATCTGAAATCTTTGCGAAATATTTTATATCTTTGAGAAACCATTACAATCTTTGAGAAATCTTTTTAAAATCTTTGGAAATCTTTTCGAAATATTTGAAATTTTTTTGAAATGTCTGCTAATATAAAAAAATTATTGATGTCCTTGTAAAATCTTGGAAATCTATTCAAAATCTTTCCGGAATATTTGAAATATTTGGGAAATTATAGAATCTTTGCGAAATGTTTAGATTATTGGGTAATATTTGTGAATTCATATTGAAATCGTTGCGAAATCAATTAAATCTTTGTGCAATCTTTGAAATCTGTCGGAAGTTTTTATGACATTGTCAAGGCCTTTGCTCAATCTTATAAACCTATCTTATGAACAATAAGTGAAAGATCATATAAAATTATTAATAAATAATTGAGAATATACATAGATTTAGGGTTTAGACGATATTCAAAGGCCCTCTTATTATCTGCGAGATTGTTGTGTATTTTCTTTCTGCACACGGCATCTCAATTGTGGAACAAAAAAGTATTTTGAAAACTGAAGACTTTATTAGCGAGTATGAAATATGCAATATGGTTACATAGAAAAATGATATCAATCATACTTTGCATGCGTGAGTGATTGGATGAAATAAGTGTAGGGGAAAGATATCTAGAAGGAATTCAAAAATTAAAACTTCTATAGATGATAAATTTAAAATTAACTGTGTGCGCTTTTCCCCTATGAAATACAACCGCTTTGCTTTTAAAATACTGTGTTTTGCAACAGAAAATAAACCACATTGCATGTATGTAATAATAAATATTTTAATGGAAAAACAAGCTGTATTCAAAAAAGAAAAAAATTGCTTCCGTGGGTTATTAAAATGTACAAAACAATAAATGAATTTTTTAAAATTATATTTAGAGTTTCCGCAAACTACATGAATTTTAACACGTATCTTCGAAGAGAAAAAATACGTTTTTGTCAATTTGATCCTGAATCGTCAATATTACGTGAATTCGAATTGAAACTGAACATTTCGGTTCACAGTCATAAAAAACGATTAAATAATTACTTTTTAAATATTAACCCATCAGTCTGTTTTATAGGGTCCCAAAAACCCATAAGTGAAGAATGGTATTTTTCTAGTTTTTATCTCTAATTATAATGTGTTTGCCGGTTCTTAAAAAGCAAATTGTTTCTAATGCATAAAGCTTAACTTTTTTAAAAATCAGAAGTTTGAATAACTTTTTTAGACAATTTATTATTACTTTTTGAAATATTGTCTCAGAACAGTGTTAGAATGTCGCGGCTTTTTTTCAATTTGTCAACTTTTCAGTTAGAGCGAGGCAGTAATAATTCAAATTTAACAGAAATCATTGTTTGAACGATTGATATTTTTTAACACTTTTTATTTAATCCTCATTTGAATTAGAGTGAGGTAGTAATTGATGCAAGTGCAGTGTCATTTTTATTTCAACCATTTTTTTTTCATAACTATTTTCTCTTAAAGTAATGCAGATAAGCACTGTATAGAAAATTTGAAGAATGTTTCAAATATATTTCTTACTTCAGAAAAATATATTCACAAAAAACAAAAAGATTCTCTAGAAAATGATTCTCTCTGACGTTTATTTATTGACTGTTCATTACTCAAACCCAAAATTAAAATTTTCTGCATCTTTTAAGTTTCAAATGCCTCTTCCTCTGATTATCAGGTGGTAAATACATTCTTGACCGACTGTTTTTCGGAACTGTCTTCTGTATTCTTCTTCGGTTTTACATTTCCAATCAGAAACTTCTGCAACCGATGAAAACTTTAACTCCTTTCGTTCAAGGGTGACATCGTGGAACTTTTTGTAATGGCCGGACATTTCGTAGATCGAGGAAGTGACAAACGTTCGGCACAGAGCACATGTTTAGGGTTTAATTTTGCTAAACGAGTGCACTTTCATGTGTGATTTTAAATTACGCTTGCATATAAAAGTTGTATTGCAATGGTCACATATATAATGTATTTTCCAGTCAACTTTATTAAATTGCTGTCCATGATGTTGTTTTATATGTCTTTTCAGGTTAAAAACTTTTGCAAAAGACTTGTCACAAAACCGACAGTTAAAATAACTGTAATTTACTTTTTTTGAAGCTGGAAACATATTATTTCACTTAATGATACGTGAAAATCGCACTTATAGTTAATTTCATTTTTCCTTCAGAACTTATATGTATTTTTATGTCCTTAAAGAACCCTGAAAAGGATAATAAAAAATTGGTGATTTTACACTGGAAAAACGATTTTCTAATTTTAAGAATTTCTCACTAAGTTTAAGAATATTTGGAACTGAATAGGCACCAAGAATATATTCCTAATGTAAGATGGAGGCCCTCTTACCAACAATCTTCTCATTTTAAGAATATTTTCTCGCTTTGGTTAGAATATGACTGTAAGAATATGACGCTTTTAATATTAGAATATTTTTTTTTAAGTGTATCTTCGTAACTTCGATTTCGGGATAAAAGTTATGTTTTATGTAAGTACATTCATCACCAGAATTTTCTTTTACGATAAAAATGTCTAAAAATCCTTTTTCACATCAAAATAAATAAATTCATGCATTAGAAACTTATTCGACAGAGAATAGGCGACCGAATATTGAAATATATCGGAAAAATCACTGTTTTCATAGTCTCAAACTTCAAAAAATTTCTGCTAACTGAAGATATCGTTTTAAGAATCTAAAAAAGATATAAAGACTCAGTTTGATATGTATAACAAGATTTTTGCTAGGCATAATCAAAATACAAAATTTTCATTTTTTCGGTGTACCCTATTATACTATATATAATGCTTGATATCGTATTAATAGGAACATGACCCATTACTACATTCTTTCAAATGATCCGCCGAGAATTCTCTGAGAGGTCGAGAGCAGAGCTCGCACATGCGCATTGCGCTTGGTAGAAATGAGCAGAACGGAATTTCGCGCTCTATAGGCTAGTGTCGTTGCGTGAGTGAGATATCTCGCGACTGCGTTTTTTCGTTATGCCTACAACTGAGGACCGTGCGCGACTTTGTATGTCGGGTGTCGATTTGTAGGGGTTCTATGATATACCTTACAATCTTTTGTTGTATTTTGCATAGTTTGACCGCAAAATGGCATTTTTGATTATGTTTTGTGCAATTAAAATTTCAATGTTCGATTTTCCAAAAATATTCAAAATGTTATTAGGATAATCTTGTAGGGTGTTCAAAACGCAACGTTTTTCTTCTGTTGAGTTTTTATCTGCCTTGTTTCGCTTAAAATGTTTATTTTCGTTTGTTTTTTGGAATTTCGAAAATGCTGTAACTTCAGTAATATTTTTTTCATCGAAAAAATTCATTAGAATAAATTGTTCATCTTACGATTTGTCAAGGATTGTTTATGGTGATGATTCTTGATCGCTTATTCAAGTTTTCGGGAAGCTTAAAAAATGTAAGGAGGGGAGGGTAATGATAATAGATGATCCTCGCCGTGGTCGTCCTCGTACTTAAAAAACAGACGGTAACGTGGACAAAATATGTGCAATATTCGAAAAAAATGTATGCCTTCTACATTAAAATTTTTAAATGAAAATAGTCTGTGCTAACATGGTTCCGAAATTACTCACCCCTGAGCAAAAGGTAATTCGATTAAACATTCGTGTTGCCAGCCTGGAAAGCATCGAGAATGATCTCAAATTTTCAGAAAATGTAGTAAATTGTGGTGAATCATGGGTGTTTCAATATGATCCTGAAACTAAGCGCTAACCGATGCATTGGAAGAGTCCCAGTTCACCCGAGTCAAAAAAGAGCACGGATGTGCAAGTAAAAATTCAAAGGAATAATGTTTTTTTCGATATCCGAGGAATTGTTCGCATCGAATGGGTACATAACGGTCGAACTGCCAACTACGTATATCATAAGGAAGCTCTGATAACCTTTTGTGAACGTGTAAGAAGAAAACAGAAAATGTAGAAAACAGCCCATAGATGATTTACAAGGGTAGCGCACCCATCCGCACACAAAGTCTGTTTCCGAAGATGAAATCTGGGGGAAAGGGAACCAGATTCGAGTCTGCCGATGCAGTGTAGGAAAATGCGACTCAGCTCATGTACGACCTCTCAGAAAAGGACCTTCAACATTGCTTCCAACAGTGGATGATTCTTATGAAGCAGTGAAAGGATCGAGAAGGGGACTCTTTTGAAGGGGCTAATAAGTCAATTTCAGTAATTTTGAAAATAAACATGTATCAGTCCGGATATTTAATAGCCACACCTCGTATACTAAAAGCAGAACAGTGTCAAGATGGAGCTTACGTCTTTTCTTACATAGGATATATTTTGAAACGCCAATTGAATTAAATCGGTTTAAAGACTACATGTTGAACGCGGCAAGGAACTTTGAATCGCCTTGTGCATGCAAGGTGATAACATTTTTTTCCCGCCGCATTGGTCAATGGTGCGCCCTGCGACAATAATTGACATACTTGTTTAAATATTTTATGATGTGTCCTGAAATTTTATTTTTAGGTTATAAAGCAAACACGCTGTAGAGTATTTAAGTCTTTGAACCAATCGATTTCGGCTAGCTGTTTAATAGTTATATTGATTTATATTTGTTACATTTCACTTAATTTTTCTAAAAAAAGTCTACCTGCGATTAACCGTTCTCGAGGTATCGTCATTAGGCAGGTTTTTTTTTAGAAAATTACAATATATCGTAAACTAATAAGTATTTTGACCTGATATTTGGCGTACCCATTAGTCTTAACATATAATATAAATTCAAGAAGTTTCATTCAAGTCGGTTACCTTGCTCCTAAATGTTAAAAAAATGTCGACTCGTACAGCAGGAATGGTACAGTAACCCAATTGAATGCATTCCTTCCGGTTGTTTATCCGCTTTCAAATTCAGTTACCTTTCTATATAAACAGAAAATGGTTAAAACCGTGGAAGGATGGCATTAAATTAGCTTAGTGTGTATAAAATCATTCACCGCAATGGATATAGATGTGTGTAACTTGCACTCTAATTACCCTGCAGATCGAACGGCACTCAAATGGCACTCAAAATTACGCAGTGGGCCAGAAGCCACGAAAACCTGGTCAAAAGTCGATTTTTAAACTTATTATTTTAAGAAAATGAAATGATTAGTATATTAACAATACCCAAACATGATCACAGAAACAGCAAAAATTTGTATTAAAAATTTTTTAAAACATTTTTGAGTCCCTGAAAGTTACCCAACTGCGAAAATTTATTTCTATTGATTATTTATTACTGACTTTAAGTGATGCTCTGTGAAAATTAATAACAAAATTTTAAACAAATATGATTTAAATTTGCTGAAAATGATATGCCCTTACTTACTATGAAGTTCGAAACAAAAATTTTATAAACATTCATAATGATATTTAACTAAGCCAAAAATTGCCAAAAAAAGTAGGGCCGTGAAAGCAATCTGAAGATATCTGAGTAAAACTTCGCACAAAAATTAGAGCCGGGAAATGCCGGGAAATAGTGTAGAACGTTAATTTATCAAATAAATACAATGCACACTATATGTACATCATTGCACTTACACGCGTAAGAACGAATTATTTGTAGTTTTAAAATTATCAGACATTTTCCATTTGTTGTTATTTAAAACAACATAATCTGAAGTAATATAAGATTTTTATTGTAATTTTAATCAATTGTAACAATTATTTATAACATTAAAATATTTTGTATACTTTTCCCGTATTTCTTTAAAATCGTTCTGAAAAGTTATTAGAACAAAAAATACACGGATTTGTAAGAATTTCTGTTAAAGGTAAGTTTTAATCTGCCTTTTACCTGTCCGAAAATGCATTAGTACAGGTGCCTCGCGAAGGCCTCGAAAAGACCGCGCGGCTCGAAAGTTGCGACAGTGCCGTAAAGCTATTTGCGTCAGGTGGACAATGCCTTCAAAATTACTATAAGTTTTAAAGTACACTACCCATTTTTATGTTAAGGAAAGTTTTCTTCTATTTACTACTTCGGTTTCAATAAGCCACAGTGTCAATAAAGATATAAATATTAAGAATAAAATGGATTTTCTTATTCACTATCTTTTCCAAAACTCTTTCCTGGACCCTACCCTCACTGTACACAGCGAAGAAACTTTGCTTAACATTTTACTTTTGCTTTTATGATCACAATTTCTTTACATGAAAACACGGAAAAATCTTGGTCCAACATCAATATTTTGCCCAATTCCACTTTAAATATTTAAAAGCAGAAAACTTTAAAACAAATGCACATATTCTTAATTTTTATTGCAAAAACGGGCATGGAAATTTTATGAAATTTTTTTTAGAAGAAAATTGTGCAGAAGTGTTAGAATGTGAAAAAAATAAATTGAAAACAAAACCTCAATCTTTTTCCAAGTACGCTAAAAAACAATGGAACAGTCCAAATATTCTAAAAAAAATTTTGTGTCTAAAACCGCAATGTGGATGAAGATTTATTTTATTACTTAATTGATGATTCCCAACAGAAAAGGCATTAGTAATGAAAATTTAGTATCTCCTGATACTAACGGATAAGAAAAATTACGAATCTCAAGATGACAGCGAAAGTGATTCTAATGAAGCTGAAGAATTAGAAGAAAATATATTCTAGGTTATACCTACAACTTTCTATCAATTTGCCCTTCTGTTGAAAAAAATACCAATATTCGTTATCTTTTCATATTTTTAATCAACGTACCATTTTTCTAACATTTTTATATTACATTTAATTCGCCTATTAGAATTAAAAATTTTTCTTATTAAGAAATTTTGAATTTTTTGCAACATTTTTTTTATCAGAATCTTTAAAAATATCAAATTGACAATCTTTATTAAGTTAAGAAAAAATCCAATTTTTTGACATTTTTTTTCTTTTATATTGAATTTTTAATTTTTTGTATCAAATTCATCATCAGTAATCTTCATAATACCTAAATACCAATTTTAGTGGAAATCCAATTAAATTTAGCTTTTTGTCCAACTTTTTCTCGTTCCTGGCCCACTGTACGGCAGTGCCCACTGTCGTTCCAGTGTTGCTCGTTTCAAGCTACTCAGGTTTCGGTTTTAAATGCCTACAGACGTTCCCTTTATACATACGACTAGGCTACGAAGCTTACCAGCTGAAAGAGATTAAAATTAAAATTTTGAAAGGACCGGTTTGAAAGTTAGAAGTTCAAAATCTAAGGATTTTGATACTTGCATATATTTAACTTTTTTTAGAATTTTAAAATTCGAATGAATATAGCGTATCTCGTAAAGGGAATGAGACACGTCAAAACCGAAAATATTTGTGAATTCAACTCGAGAATAGGATTAGTATATAGTTAGACCGAATCTATTTCAAATCAGGCAGTAGCATACACTTGAAATCGCAGAATCTCTCGGTGACGAAATATGTTATTTTTTATTTATAAAAAAATACTATGAAGTTATGCGTATTTTAATTGTATCCTTTCTTTTTTCAAAATACACGATTTTTTGTTTAAATCTATAGAACTTTTGGCCTAATTAAGGTATTAATTATTTTCTTTTTGATTCTAATTGAGTTCATCGCGTTAAATAGTACTTTGATGATAAAAATATTTTCTAAGTTTGATGCTCACTAAATAACTTTTGTTGCCAGGAAAAATATTTTTTTTTACAATCGATTTTTTTAATCTTTTTCTTTGAAACAATGACAGATACGAACAAATGTAAAGATAAAAGTTTGCACGTCTCAAAAAGTTCTGTGAAAAATGTCTGTTGTTCTTTTTTGATATTTTTGTATAGTTTATGAGAAAAATTAAGAAATTACATTTTTAGAGAAAAAAATTCTCCCAGCCTCAAAAATGGTTAAGCCCGCATGATGCTGATAAGATGCTTTGCTGGTATTATTATTAGAGACTTTTCAAAAATATTTGGAATAATAAAAAAGGTGGGGTTTTCTAGAAAATATTTTTGTTCATGTTTTCAAATATCATAATTAATTGTAATTTGAAGAAAACGGATACAGCAGGACCATTATACAGGGAGCGGCAAAAAGATCATACGGTTTTAAAGTACAAATAATACAAATGTTAAGAGTGATTAAAAATGTTTGATTGGTTATTGCAGAATTGTGTTAATGAAAATTAAAGAAAATAACATTGGAACAACCGATTTCATCAGTTTTATATTTAAAGATGACGTCCTTTAAATGGTGTCCGCCTACTCGCTCAACCGCGCAGCGGCGAAATCCGTTAGATCATTTTGCCGCTCCCTCTATGACCGTCACATCACTCTAGGTGCCATTTAGGTACCGAAACAGCACTGCCGGTCCAGTGCTTTTTCAGTGTCGTTCCTTCCGTGTATTTGAAGGATAGAAAAAATGTATAGCATTGATAATTAAAATAATTCATAGTTACAGATGCTGTCATCACATGATAGAAGTAGTGGACATAGACGTACCTCTGATACAGATGACTACTATCACCATCAAAGGCATCGTTACGGCACGAAACATGAAAAACGAAATAAAAATGAAATTCCTTCTCCACGCAAAGAAGAAAAATTACTTTTCTCTTTCGAGAAACAAAGATTCGGCTTAAACAGAATTCTTAGTGCAAATGGAAATTTAGTAAATGATCTTAATGATTTTTGGAAATTCGTCCGAAAATATGAAGCAATGGGGGAGACATTCGGCACCAAAGATGAATTATTTTCTGCATCGAATAATTATAATTTAATTGGAGTACCTTTAGTTTATCACAATATGCATAGCTTGAATGTTACACTCACTTGTAATAAACGCCATTTATTCGATAGAGTCTCGAGGTCGATTGACCTAACGGATGATAGGCTGGATAAGTTTAGAGACATTATTATTATGTATGTAGGATTCAAACAAAAAGAAAAATTTGCAAAACTTAAAAAACTCAGGGATGAACAAGCAAACTTGCCAGTTGCGAAATATCGACAGGAAATTGTTGATTCTGTAAAAACTGAGCGAGTTATTATTATAGCCGGTGACACAGGCTGTGGTAAATCAACTCAAGTTCCACAGTATCTATATACTGCTGGTTTTTGCAAAATAGGTAATCATGTTAAATGTGTGACAAGCATTTTTATTTGATTAAGGGGGAATCCCGTGTAACAGCCTGAATATTAAGGCATTTTTTGTAATTTTTTGGGGATGGAAATAATAACGAATCTTTCCAAAACTTTCGCGATTTATTAAGGTACTCTTGAAGTATAAAACAAATGTATTTTAGCCTAATACGGGGTTTTCCAAATATGAGCTAGTATTTTGAATTTCGCGCCTTTCTTATCCTGCCCAAGATTGAACGGCCATATTGGGTGATCGATTAGTTGAAAGTTTGAGGTTAACGAAAATGTAGCAGTACACGCTAGAACAACGCATTGCAATTGTAAAAATGAATTACAAAAATGGTGCTAATTTCACAGACGTGACATGCAAAAAAGCCGTGGTAGTCATTTGACAGATGTTGTTCATAAAACATAATCACAAAATCGTTAACTCTGATTTTAATTAATAAATTACGCTCCAAAAATAATGCGTCTTTTAATGAGCTTCAAAATATGTCTGTTCGAACAAACATTTGAGGTTTTGTTTTTTTAATTTTATACTTATACTGCGAAATGAACATAAGATTCATAGTGAATTATAATCGAATATTTGCTTGTTCGAGCAAGCACTTCTCCTTTATCGTTAACCTCAAAGTTCAAACTAATCGAATGCAAAATATGACAATTCCATTTTGGGCATATCGAAATTGGCTTGCAGTTTATAATACTAGCTCTTTTTGGAAAACCCTGTACATCAATATTATTTTTATTTATAAGGGCGGATGTGCGACACGTCCAAAATTTACCTAAAAATTTTGCTTGATTTTGATTGTAAAAAAATGGTAAAAACTATTTTTTTTCAATTTGGAGTAGTTTACCGTCAAATGAAACACTTCAGTAATCTATAAACGCAGGTTAAAGTCGATCGGTTAAATACTTTTTGAGCTGTGAGTCGGGCAATTTTAAAAATGTGAAACAGAGAAAAACGTGTTTAAAGATTTACATAGTGACAATTTTCTTTTGGGTTCCAATAATTACTCGGCCATTCCGGGAACATAAATTAAGTCCACTTTTTCTTTGTGGAGCTGGTTTATTTCCAAAATGGGTGGGTTGGATAATGGCCCGACCGTCAGTGCGCTGTTTCGGGGATAAGCAGTCCAGCTAAGGCTCTGGGATTTTCCCTGTTTACTTTTGGGATGCTAATCTATCGTTTAAGTAAAAAAAATTATTTTTTTGTTTTGACTGGCTACACGGGATTCCCCCGTAAGTCTAAAAATTTAAAAACTGCAACTGATCTGAAAAGTACTTCAACAACACAAAACCTATATCTTCGAATTATTGATGAACATAAATGACGTCATTTCGACTATGAAATATTTTTGCACATCAAAAATTAAATATCACATTTGATGCAGCATGTACCCAGCCTCGCAGAATAGCTTGCATATCATTAGCCAAGCGTGTAGCTTTTGAAACACTAACGGAGAATCAGAGCGACGTGGGTTACCAGATTCGATTTGAGAAGCAGAGAAATCAACAAACAAAAATTACATTTATAACGGAAGGACTTCTCTTGAGACAGGTTCATACATTTTTATCTACTTGGGAAGTGCCCACATATTGCGCGATGCTATTTTCATTCATTTTTTACTCATCCCTCCCTTATGTGACAATTTCTGATATTTCTATGAATTCTCCCTATAATATTACGTGAAACTAAACTGACCACACTCCTAATTTGGAGTATCTTTAAAATACCTTATAAACTACTAAATTATTTTGTGTCGGTAATATTAGACTTTAACGAACTCTATGCGACCCCCCTTATATGTGACACTTTGTGACTGTATTTTTGTGCAATTTGCGCGAGGGCGCACATAGAACTTTAAGCCTGCTGAACCGGTCGTAATGAGTTCAACAGCATAAAGTATATCGTACTTCATGCGACTACAAGTGAAGACAAAAAGACAAACATCTTGATTCATATCATATCTGTAATCAATTTCACTTTATTGATGAAAAGTCATTATTAGAGATGAAGAGTGTATTAAAAAAACTAGTTTTTCGCATCCCAGACGTGCTTCTCCTGCATGAAATTACCCTTAATTACCCTTAAGGGAGCACCCTCGGTAATAGAATTACAAATAAGAATCGTTTAATATTTGGTTGAC
>JAAAKG020141626.1:0-11813 GCA_010014905.2 Druon quercuslanigerum | reverse complement strand
GAGCAGCGCGCGACGCATTTGGTGTTCCAGCTCTACCACGTGGGCGCGCGGCTCGCCCAAAATTTTTTCAGTGTAGGGGTCATTTGACGCTGAATTTCAGTAGCTTTCCAAATAATTTCTTTACGAATGTATTAAGGAAATGGTCACTTTAGAGATGGTTTTATAAAAAAATTTTACTATACTTACCAATAAAATGAAAAATAACGACCATGGTAAATATCAGAGGGCATCGAATCGTCATTTTTTTTCAAACTGTAGAGACAGAATTATTGAAGCAGAATTTGTAGAACAGCGTTTACGAAAGCCTATTCCGATGTTTCTTGTTCGCAATGCACTATTCTGATACTTAAACTTTTCCTCTTTTGAGCATAAACAGTAAACATATTAAAATTTCTCATAAAATTATACTTATAGCATAGATTGAAATCTTACTTTGACAAATATTTTGCAGACAAATACTTTACGCAATTAAAACTCGACAATGTTGATACACTAGATAAAGCCCCCGATCTTGAACAATATTGAGAAATTATCATGAAGTTTTCCAAAAGTAAAAAAATATTTTTATAAAATTCTTTGTAGCAGCATTTTTTTCAAAATAGTTCATCAAATAAAGAAAAGTGATTTACAATAAAATATTTTTAAAAAATCCAAATTTCATTTCAATACTTTATTAATGCTTTAAAAAAATTCTCAATTTTGGTGTCCAAGATACAAAGAAAATGTTAGAAAGGGAAACTGTGCGCCATAAAAATATTTTAAAAAGAATTTTTGTAATAGGACTCATACAGAGCTAGAAAAGTTTAATAATAAATCAGCATGGTACATATACTACAAATCACCTCTGCCAAGATAATACAAAATCTTTCCTTCACAATGTAAAATATGATTTATTTCCACACTTAATCTAATTAACGTTACTTTAGCGACGTGTAGCTTAAATAGCTTATTTTATTTCTGGAAATGTTATTAAAAAATTACATGCGCTGTAAAAATTCTTTATTTGCGAGACACATGTATTAATATTAGTTTACCTTGGGAAGATCAGAGAATCCAATGTGCAAAAAATACATACATTAAAATCTCAAAGTGAAAGCTAATTTTTTTCGGCAAAACTTTTCTAATTTAATATTTTATCATTTTTATTGAAATGCTCCTCTTTGAATTAATCTTAATTTTTTTAACCGGAAATTTAAGTATTTTATTTTGGGTTTAAAATTTATCTTACTTTGTTGAAAATCAATGTATATTCATAAAAATTAATTTGTTTTGGTAGCAGTTAATCTTCTTCTCGGGTAGCTGATTTTGAATCCAAGATCCATCACATTAGATTCAAGGTCATTTGAATGTCAAACTGCAAAAATTCGATAGAAAAATCCAGAAAAATACATACATAGGTTTTTGGGGTCGCTGACTTTGAATCCGAGGTCCGTTGACCTCCATCATATCAGATTCAAGGTCATTGAAGCCTTGAGCCTGATGTGATGGAAGTCAACGGACCTCGGATTCGAAATCAGCGACCCAAAAACCTATGTATGTATTTTTATAGTTTTTTTTAATCAGATGTTTTGCAGTTTAACCTTCAAATGACCTTGAATCTGATATCATGGAGGTCAACGGATCTCGGACTCAAAATCAGCGACCCAACCTAAAAACCTATGTATGTATATTTCTGGATTTTTGAATCCTCCCCATTTATCTTTTTCATAAAATTAATCAGTTTGGTTGAAAATACATTTTTTCACTGAAAATGTAACTAATCAGTTTCTGGTTGTAAATTGATCTTTTTTAGTTGAAAATCCATGCATTTCAATGAAAGTTTGTCATTTTTAGTAAAATTAAATTTTTCGGTTGAAAATTCAACTTTTACGGTTAAACATTGATCATTTCAAATAAAATTTTACGTTCTTTATTTGAACAAGTAAGTATTGCTTTTAAAATTACTTTTTTTATTGAAAGTAATTTTTTCTAAATGAAAATGTAATTATTCCAATTTAATATTCTATCATGTTAATTGAAAATGCTGTAAATGAAATGCTATTCCAGTTAAAAATTCATAGTTTTAATCTATTAAAATTACTATTAAATTTTTGGTTGAAAATTGATCTTTTTAGTTGAAAATTCACCAGTTCGCTTGAAAATAATTTTTTTTCACTTAAAATTTAATTTTCATTTTGGTTGAAAATTGAAATTTCTTAGTTCAAAATTAAACTTTTTGATGGAAAATGTATCATCATCTTTTTGATTAAAGTAACATGAATTCTTAGCAGTTGCATTTTAAACCTAAAGAGATGAAGTTTTCTATAAAGAAAACGAATTTTCTACAAAAAAGTTAACTTTTTTAACATGAAGATATACATTTTTAACAAAATAGGTCACTTTTCTATAGCAAAAATATGAATTTCATCGAAATAGTGACATTTTCATTAAAAAATGAATTTTTTACTAAAATGATGTATTTTTAGCAAAAAGAAAAAAATTTTAACAAAGTAATTAAATCCTCGACCAAAAAGACTAGTTTTCAATCAGTTCGATTTTTAACCGAGAAACACAAAATGTTAACAAAATAGTGGAATCCTCAACAGAAAAAGATTAATTTTCTAACCAAAAAGAGGATCTTTTGAACCCACATTGTTCAAATTTTATCTTAAAAAGATTTTTCACTCATTAAAGAAAAAAAATTTACCCAAATTACTATTTTTGGGGGATAAATAATGTAAAATACAAATTTCGAATAAACATTTCTTATTTCAGTATATTTATTTGCTGAAGAAAGCTTTTATTTTCTTGAAATCTTTCAAACTTTTAAAAAGGTTTCATTTTTTCCGAAATCTTCAAAAAAGTACATTTGGTTAAAAATTTTTGGAAATCTTTTTAAATTGAAAATTATTTTTTAACTAATTTTAAAACTTTCAACCGTTCTAAATATCTTTTTAAATTCTTCGATTTCTTCCAAAACTTTTCTTGAAATTTTGAAATTTTGAAAAAAGTACAGAATTAGCCAACGTGAGAAATGGCAAAGGGGAAATGCAATATGAGGAAGGCGGGGTTAGTGATTGTTTTTTTTTATAAATATTGAATTTTTCTATTGATCTCGGAAAAGGTACAAGACATCATAAATAAATGAACAAATTTTATGTACAACTTTTTTAACTGTGAAAACTATTTTCTTGACATTTTTTCGTATCTGTTGTTGTGAGCAAGAAAAATACGAAAATTGAATTTTATGAAGAAAAAAATCCTCTGGCAAAACGCACTAGACAATTTCCTTATGATATTAAAAATTTAACAAAAATTTACCAAAAATACAAGTCTGGGTTTTTTGAGAAAGTGAACTTAAAGTATTTTCAGAAAAAACTTCAGTCATTTTGTTAATTTTAAACATTTTCTCGTGGATTTCAAACGAGAGCGATTAACTCTATCGTTGTACGGAAATAAATATTATATATCTTAATTACGTAAAAATTTATATAAGAATGAAGAAAGAATTGAGGTTTCTTTAAAAACGAAAATGAAATTTCGGACATGCATAACTTCGTGAATTTTTTTTCAAAACTCGTAAAAATACTTATTTCGTAATTTCCTCTAGAAAAAACAAAATAGTAGCTTATGAATCAAGGAAGCGAAATGCTGCGTTCGCTCGGGCATATACTATTTTTTAACACGAAGGACGCTACACATTGCGACAGTTAAATATAATCAGTTATAAATATTAGACATAAAGAGTGAATATAATTTTCAAAAATTTAGCCGTACGTAAGGGGGAGGTAGCAGGTCCCGAGGCGGAAATTAGTTAAGAAATGTTTTTAATTTACAAAAAAATATTTTTGAAAAATGTAAAAAATAAATAATAAAACTTAAGAGAATTTTACTGAATAAATATCAACTTCCATGTATTTTTTACCAGATATTTGCTGCGCCAACAGAGCCATATTCAGTTGGACTCCAGAAAACATTCTCCCCTCTCAACCCGTAACCCTGTCCGCGAAAATTTAAAACTGTTCTTCGAATTTTTTTCCTTCTCTTACAATATTATTCAATTATTTATATAATATCTATGAAGATTTATCAATAAAAGTAAGAAAAACAAATGATCATAAGTTTAATATGCATAATTAAATAATGTAGTTACTACATGCCACGCTTTTAAAACATTGATATCTTAAGTTCTTAGGTATTCAGTCAAGTTGCTCAATTCATTTACCTACTATTCGCTACTTATCGGATAACTCCTTTCCGAATATATGCATTTTTTTTCACTAATTTCACTCATGAACCACTAAACCACTATTTTAATGAACAAAATTAGATTAGCAACAGCGAAAGCAACGTCTGGTCATCAAACGTCAAGCAACGAACACAAACTTTTAGTTTAAGAATTTAAACTTTACATGACGTCACACAGCTCTTAATTCATCGAGTCTAACTGAAGAAGGCTCTGTTGGCGCAGCAATGTGGCGACCGGCCATAGAATAACCAAACCCGGCAGCGAACGATGTTGCCATCGAGTGTCTCTTCTAGGTTGCGTGAGCAGAGAGTCGCGAGTGGGTTGCCACTCTAGTACGTACGGTTTCGGGCCGGAAGTTAGTCTGTCGCCATCTTCCCTTATGGACACATGTCCCTCAGTACGCCCAATGTACTATTTATTTAAATAAAGTTCATGTTCATTACTAATATGGACTTACCTCACTCACCACGTTTACTAATGCGGATGTAGAACGCCAGCTCATACTTTTGATAACTAAAACCCTACAGAAAATATCTGGTCAAAAAAATACATGGAAGTCGTACTAACGTGTTAATATCGTATGTGCACTCAGAAGCAAGACACGACAAGTTCACCTCTTTTTGATTCTCATTTGCCTCAACCCGGTCACTCGAGAATCAAACTATATTTCAAGCTCGTGCTATAGCTATAGGTACATATCTATACGTATGGCTGGAGACGATGCGAGCGCCGCTTCACTCTATAGCTGTCTTTTTTTAACACACACTGAAACGCGATCATTCGACCAAATGATTCTTTCTCTACGCGGGGATTAGGGATGGGAAAAGTATCGATAAACATCCATACATTTCGATACTTGACTATATCGAAAAGTATTGATACATTTTTCTCGTAACGATATTTATCGATATTTTTCTCGTCTGCTGCGTCATCACCGTTATGTCTCTTTCCGCAAGTGGCAACTCAAGCAATTCTTTGAGATGTTGGAAAAATTTATTAAAAAATACCTTATTTACAAAAAATCCCAAAGAATTACTGAAATAATCAAAAATCTTATAAAATCCCCTAACAATCCTTTGAAATATTTTTGAATCTTGAAAATCGTCAGAAATCCCTTAAAATGTTTTTTAGTATCTTAAAATCGGTTTAATCCTATGAGATCCTTTCAAGTTTTTCGAAATTTTAAGAAATTCTCTAAAACTACATATTAACCAAAACACTTTAAATTATTTTTAAATCATTGAAATCCTAAATCATGATGATAATTTGATCATTTTTTCGTAACTCTCCTCTTATAAATTACTCTTACGCTATATAAATAAATATTTCGCATGATAAGTACTTTTATAATAAAAACTTCTAAAATTTTAGGAAGTAAAATTTATTAAAAATTTAAATTTATATTTTCCTGGTCTTCTGGTTCATCTTTCCTCTATTAGGAAAAAATTAACCGACTTACTCAATCACTATATATATAATCATCTGTACTCACAAAGTACAAATTATAAATTATCGCATTAAATAATTAATAGTATGCATATGCAATATAGCTAAAACCTCAAAATCTGAGCATACTAAAATTTACCTAAGCGACTCTTTTTAAACGTACAAATTTTATTAAACCTATACACATTGACGGAAAAATTAAATACATTGAATTTTGTTTAATTTGTTAAAATCCACAAAAAGCGATTATCTAATTAATATTTAGAACTCCATGAAGTTTAACACGCATGCCGCATAAGAAAAAAATACTTTTTTGTAAATTTTCTTCAGAAATGTTCGACTTTTCTTTCGCTTTTAAGTTAGGAACAAATCACAAATAGATATAAAGAAGAATTTTTTTAATACATTTATCTCGATATGTATATTATCAGCGGTGACATTTTTTTCCAAAAAAGGGAGGAACAGATAGTAGACATTTTTATATCTTTATTTTAGGCTTTGAAATACAAAAAAAAATTTAACTGATTATTTCCAGACCCACTCTACCCACCTGCTCTTAAGTATTACGTCTTTGGTTTTTATCAATGTTTCTTACAAACTAGCAAATGTTTGAAAACACTTTATTCCGAAAAAATGCAATAACATTTTAAAAATTATTGTTGTTGATGTTTATTCATTATTCGCGCATAACTAAAAAGTTAGTGAAGAGCAATTAAGAGATATATTTTAATATATAATAATATAAAAACAAATATGCCTTCAGGCTCTAAAATTAATTCAGTTTGCCGTTATAAATAATTATACTTTTTTCAGCAGATGTATTTTTAAATATCAACACAATCCTCTTCTTCTGAGGCCTCTTTGAATGTACAACGAAGGATTTTGGGCTACCCAATATCTAGCTGACTCAGGAATTATATACCACATATCCTGCAAAATTTTCTCATATACACTATCGTCCCCAGCATCAAATAACAACCTTTCATCATCAATCCTATTTAAAATACTTCCCACCAAAGACCAAAAAAATTTATTTACCAAAATGTCATAATCTTTATTCAAATCTAAGGCTCGATCCAACACCATTATAAAAAACTCCTCAAATGGAAAATTTCTCAAAAGTGTCTCCCACAGGGAATGTGAATAAAGGATTGGAAGAGCCTTTTTTATTTTCAGCTTAGTCATCATAAAAATCACGATTTCAGAATATCCTCGTTCATTTTTTTCTCGATCGATTGCCAACATTAATTCATCGAAATCTCTCACTTGGCGATTTTCGTCTAAGTTATTCCAAAAATACTGTACAGCTAGTTCCAGGCCTTCAATCATTGCTCCCCTATACATATTTTCCTCAATGCTAAAACTTTCATCGCAAAATTCAAGCCAAGACATTTTCCTGTGATAAATCTCGTCTCTTTTTAAAAGTCCTGCACGTCTTAATGTTAATATTTTGTCCCACTCTTCTGAATGAATAGAAGAGACAAAATTTTCTTTTATTTCTTCACCTAATCGTTTTTTCCAGTAAATTATAATATTATAAACTGAAAACGTGTATATTGTTTTCGAGTAGAAATCATTTTTTCTAACGTCATCGGGAATTTCGTTCCACAAAATAGGGACATAATCTTCTAGGCAGAAAATACAAGCGATGTTAAAAAGTTGAGGATTTTCCAATATTCGGTGATCGTACCAATATTTGAATATTTGGATTTTGTCTATCGTTCCATAATGGGTCCAAAAAATATAATCGGTGCAATTTATGTTGAATCCTAAAGTCTTTGTGACAAATTTTGTCCACTGGTATATTTGGAAACCCATGGAACTGATGAAATGTTTCAAAGTATTGATTAAAAAATTCGGTAGATGCAAATTATTCATCAGAGACAATACTTTTGTAGTTAACTCACATTTCCAATTTCTAATAAGTATGTCGTCTTCCTTTGGAAATAGTTCTTCAAAAAAGACACGAATTTTTTCCCTTATGTGTTTTCTTTCCCAAAGAGATGCGGCGATTTTTATCAGGCAGAGACGCTGAAGATGTATTTTAAATTTGAAATCTAGATTCAAGCCTTCTTCCATGTTTTGTCTTTATCTGAAATTTAAATTGTGTTTTTCTATTGTTTTAAAATTAATGAAGTGTTGAGAGCTTCTTTTAAAGCAGATTGTTATAATTTATGAAATAATAATTTAGAATTACCGTTTTAGTTCATCATTTAAAAAACCAAATTTAGTGGCTGTCTTCCTCAATTCGGCGATCGTCTCTCTTCTCCACATTCAAACTGAAGCCAGAAATCTAAAACAAGTTCAAAAAAGAAAGCAGCTTATAAAAATGCTAGAAATAATTTGTTTAGAATGGCCAGATTAATTATTCTACAATATTCTAACAACATCTTTGCAAACGATTTCAAGCATCCTATTAAATTAACTTATAACATCCTCATCTCATCAGTCACTTGACTAAGTTTGTGGCTATGATGAAAATCCGGGTTCATCCTAGCAAAAGTTTGTAAATAATAATATCATCCTGCATTTGGCTGGAACCCAGTTCGCCAAAGATGGGATAAAAATCAGAATTTGCTTTTATGATGATTCATTTTGATCAAAAGAGATATTTCGGGTTTCAATCGTGTAAAAAAAACAAGAATTTTGCCGACGTGTCGTGAACATTGTAATTCACTTCTCTATGGCTGACCAGAAACTAAGGTATCAGGTTATCTTGCCTGATTGGCCAATCAATCAATCGTTTACAAAACGTTAAACAAATCCCAATACAGAACGATTACACAAACCAACTAATTGATAAAGCAATAAGAAAATACTCTAAAAAAACAAGTCAACAGAGCCTACTAAAGAAAGAAAGAGAAAAACGACCACCATTCTACCCTACATCTAAGGTGTCTAAAAAGAAATAGGAAAAATTCTCAACAAACACAACATCCAAACCATATTTAAACAACCTGCAAAAATAAGAAAACTACTAAATAACACTGAAGACAAAAAGGCACCCCTCAGTGATCCGGGAGTATATAAAATCCCTTGTTCTTGTGGCAAAGTCTATATTGGAGAAGCCGGGAGAGCGGTTAGGCAACGTATAAAGGAACATGAGAGTAAACTCAAGCTGAGACATTTCACGTAATTAGCACTAGCTGCACATAATATCAAAACAGGACATAACATTTTATTAGAACGAAACAATCGTCATCGCAAAAATTTACAATCTTTTTCCAAGAAAAAAGTGAGAAGTAATCGAAATCTTAAAACAACCTAATAACATCAATAGGGACAAAGGAGACAATACCAATACGATTAGGCTTGATTGCCCAATCAGGTTCGACCAGTCCCCATGGTAAGGTGCTCTGGCCAATCATAGGCATCGCAGAGAGTATAGATAAGAACAACATATCCTGATACCTCAGTTTCAGGTCTGCTCTGAAATAGTGAACTGCAATGTTAACGAAACGTCGGCAAAATTCTTGTTTTTTATATACAAATGAAACCCGAAATATTTCCTTTGATCTAAATGAATCATCATGAAAGCATTAAATCTATAATATGCAAAAAAATATATAAAAATCCAACTTTAACAAAAAATGGCGTCGATATGTTGAGCAGTAACCATCTTAAGCCTGACATATCATTTACAAATTTTATAATAAGAACTAAAGAATCAAAGAACTACTAGCCCATAGCTTGTTTAAACTCCATCCAAAAGTTGTTCACTAGCATCATCAAAGAGAGGATATTAACATTTATCGAACCAATATGGAGTTCAATAGTTAAACAACGTAGATACAAGAGAAGGCTGGTAGGTTGGAGGAAGAAAATTTTAATAGGCAGGGTTGGATCAGGTGTCAACGAAATATATCCATGACTTGGATAGACTAACAGAAGAAATTCGATAACGCGAACCATGAGCTTTTTATCAACCTCCTTGAGTGCCTGGAGGTGCATCCAAGAAAAAAGAGATGTCCGCTTTTTGTGCGGAAAAGATTTGTCAGAAAAATCTGACAAAAGACATGTGACTGCCAACTATATCAGATGAAAGGGGGGTCTTCCTTATAGACTCTCTAAGTCAGATATTTTTCTGCATCTCCCTCTTGCCTCTGTCCATTGTGCTCCGAGGTAATTCTACATGTACGACCTTAAACTTTTTGCCTCAACAAAGGAGGACCTTAAAGTCCTTGTAGCGGCGATAAATAGATACTATAAAGCAATTGGCATGAGTTTTGGACTGGAATAGTGTACCTGCTTTCATCTAAACAAAGGAAGACTAGAAACTACATCATCGCGTGACGATCAGTGACGATCAGTGACAATCAGTGGGCTTCCCAATTATCTGAGAAGAATAAGATCCAGGCGACCAATATGCTGGGCGTTTCTGTCCTGCTCTACACGTTTATGGTGCAGTAAAATGGAACGTCGATGAGTTAAAGCAACTTAACCGAAAGACACGCAAGTCGTCATCCTAGATTCTTCGTACCTCTTATATACCTCCTTCAAGATAAAGGATATATTTTCAGTGGATGCTCAAAGTATGCACTCTACATCTAAATAGAGAGACACAATACGGCTATAAGAGTGTTGTATTACCATCTTCACCATCACTTCTATGGTGCCGATCTAATGCCTGTCTTGCCATACGCCAAGGAGGAACTGGAGTCCGCTCTGGAGAATCATCAGTGTAAGATCTACTGGAATTTATCAATCTGCACCTCACAACTTATCAATGCCACAAAGCCTGACATTGTCCTCCAAGATCTAAAGATGAAAATAATTTGAGCGATTGAATTCTCGGCATCAGTAGATTGTAATACCACGGCAAAGATGGAAGAGAAATTTATTACATATCAAGCACTTCTTTTCGAGCTTCGCAGGCTATACCAAGGATACAAAGTTCACCTTGTGTTTGTCATAATCGGCTGCCTTGGAGGTATGAAAGCCTTAATTTTATCCAACTTAACGCCCAACAAAGCTTTAGCGATCACTCCAAGTGAAAAAAATCACAGAGTAATCATGTGCGGCTCCCCACTTGGGCCCATTAGTATCCAAGATCTTTTTTTACAAGCGTCATTCACTCAGCTGACACTCTTCCTCATGCATTCCTGATAAACTATTTGTCGCCACACTTTTCTGTCTTGGCATACCATTTTAGCTTTCTTTACGTCCACGTATTTTTTTAAGCAAGATCTTCTATTTATAAGGCTTCTTATATCTCTTCTAATTATGGTCTCTTTCACATATTATAACCATTCTTTCCTCTGTTCGCCTCCGGGCCACTGAAATTTACTTTATCTTAGTCTTTTGTCAGTCATTTTTCGTTCATTCTCTCAACATGCCAAAACCATCTGAACAAATTGACTGGTTTTTGTTACACGGACTTCAAGGCGGCCAAACCAGGGATTGCATACTGGCGAATGAGTCAACGCTGCCCAAATGCTTTAACTATGTTCGAGAGACCTGATGGTGATAGTCACAGATTATAAAGGAATAGAAAGACTAGTCAGGGTATGAGGTTACTTTCCATAAGACAACGATACCAACCCACCATTCGAGGTAAGTACACAAATAAGGGATCTTCCTCTTCTGTTGGGGTGCGATGCTAAATCTCACCATACTTTGTGGGGCAGCACGGACATCAATTCAAGAGGTAATGATTTACTGGAATAACTAATCACCACTAATTTAGATATTCAACACATGTTTTTGCCATTACTCTCTGTACCGGTATTTAGTTATATTGGGAATCCATTGCACCCGCAGGCCGCAAATAGACAGAAATTCAAGAAGAACGGACTGCGATCAGTTTTCCACGGAACAAAGGAGACCTCTTTCAGAAGTGCTTAGGTCAATCAGAGACATGGATAGCCTGGAGGTGATAGCTAAGATTTTAAGGGGAACCATCAAATCTACTTATGAAAGTAATTGTCGACCAACAAGAGCCCGAAAAGCTGGGGAGACTCATTGAACCTCATTTACGACGACGAGGTATTATTACAGGGGTGCAATACGTAAGGCAAATAAAGAAAGCTAGAAAAACTTTTGCACAAGCGTCGAGAAAGGAGAAGAGACGGGTAGACTGGATAAGGGGTCGTACCCAAATGCCGTTGACACTTTAAAGGGAGGGGGGGGGGGGGGGTCG
>JAAAKG020141625.1:0-11813 GCA_010014905.2 Druon quercuslanigerum | reverse complement strand
ATATAGAATTATGTATTGCCATTTTAGCCTTATTTGATATATTTTTACTTCTTATAAGGGGGCCTGCTCTACCAATACTTTATTAAAATACTTTCTACTAAACTTACTGGATTTTCAGTAAAAACAGGAAACCATAACTTTTCTCTAATCTTCTTCTTTCTTGCAGAAGCGACCTCTACTTTTCTTTTCCGATCACCAGTAAGGAAATTCGTAACTGGCAGTAGTGACGGAAGAATCACTAAAGTTCTAAGATTATCTGAAATCGTAAAAAATTAAGTTTTAAAATAATTGTATAAAACAGAGATTAATAATGTATTATCTTAAACAATCATAGTTGCTGAAAGTGCTGTTCACATATTCGAGGATTTGATGACAATTTTATTGAACATGCAACTTTTTTTTTCATCCGATTAAATACAGATTTTTCTATTATTAACAAAAGAAATTTTAAAAGATAATCATACCACCTTTTCTGAAAGCTGATTTATTGTACAGGATTCCTTTCTTTTCTCGACAGTAGGCTAATATGGAAGGAACATAAATCGTTGTGAACCGTCCCAAGAAACTTCTTTTTCCTATGAGAATAATAAGTATGCAAGGGATACTTTGGATATTAAGAAAAACCTTGTTTTCCACGATAATAAAAAAACAGTTACCATGCTTCCATCATAATCGAAAAGTCTTGGATATGTCGGATAAATATCCAGAATTGATGGAGAGTCCGCAAGAATCCAATCACGTCGATTATTGAATGTTTCTATTAAAGATGTACCTATATTCTGATTTAGGTTTGCATCAGACCTTGTTGGTTGCATCACAGATATCTTAAAAAGAATTATTAATTTTAAAATTAAAGAAGAAATATAATTTAAAAGGTAAAACAGTATATTTAATACCTTTTCTTGTAAAAGTTCTGGAGGAAGCATAATCTCTGGTTCTGAAAAAAGATTTTTTTTTGCAGATTCCGATGTTCTTTTCTGTGACGTTTTATATATTTTTTTAGATGGTGTTAAATATTTCCGAATATTTTGATATCTGTTCTCTATGAAATGTTTGTTCATCATAATGTCATAGTAAATGTTCCTGAAAATCAACATATATTTGACAACTGTTTTATTGCAATTCTATTATAAATTAAAGTATTTTCATGAATTAAAGAAAGTTGCCTGTGCAGACTATTTAAAAATAAATTTTTTGATATAAACAAGTGTAAATGCAACAAAGAAACAATGAAACAAAGAACTTTAAATTCAAAACATCTAAATCTGCTAGAAAAATCTTGTCAGATACAAGAATCAAGATCGGAGTATATTCAATAATATTCTGATGTAAATTAGTATTGTATAGGTGTAGAAGACATGTATAAAAAAGAACATTTCTTTCAGTTTTTCAAATAATACAATCCTATAGTATCAGTGATGTAGTCAATAGAACTTACGCATTCGTGAGTGATTTCATCTCTTTAGGAGGGTAGCTGCAAGCAAGAGGAAAAAGAACTTTAAATTTGTGGCATTATTTGAGAGAAATGTAATTCTTTCAGAGTCCTCTATTAAATTTATATTAATCATTCGAGTATATACTTACTGATCATCTAGATAACTTATTACTTCAGCAAAAACTATACGAATTAATTCTTTCCTCTGGTCCTCTCGAAATGATTTTCCTCTGATGTCTGATCTAGAATTCGAATGCCTTGTTTGTGATGTAAAAGTGTTTCCTTCCACGCTTCTGCAACACTATAAGCTAAGCGTTCGTGAGAATTAACCTTAATTATCTTATAATGTAAGGAAAAGCATTTTGGCTATACTTACAGAAAATCCGCTGACTATGGTGCTCTTTTTTTTCGTACGTCCTGAATTGTCGGCTTATTTGTCGCAATCGGTAATACTTCTAATTCATTGAAAGAGGTTTCATTTACAGCTACTATTAATTCCCAATGCTTATCCACAATACAATCCTAAGAAAAAGAAACAAATATAAGATATTTTTACAATTCGCACATAAAAAATTATATAATCAGTTGCAAAATATAAGCCAAATTTTTCAATAAATTTACTGAAATACATTACTCGAAATTACTGTAGCAAGTAAAAAACATTAAACATTTAAAATTTGCAAGCCGATAGCTGTCAAAGTGAATATCGATATATTATTAAAACTCAATTTTTTTAAAATTCAATACTTATCAAAATGAAACGGATTTAAACTTGTATAAGTATACGTTTAAATATTTATCTCCTCATTTAAGGACGTTGTATATATCAATATTATCCGCGACTATTTTTGTAGAACGCTTCAAAAAATTACCAGCGGCTGTTCTCGCAATTTCTTGATCAAGCGAAAGATTGTTTTTGGTGATCCCATTTCGACATCCATGTCCTTCAAATCATCCTTAATTAATTATTAATTAAAACCCAAACAGTTGAATTTTTAATAAAAAAAGATAAGTGTTCTATTTAAAAAGACGAATATAATAAAAGACATGAATTTTCCACAAAAAAGATCAATTTTCAATCAAAAAGATCGATTTTGAACCCAAAGTTGAATAGTTACATTTTTACTTTAAAAAATTATTCTGAACCTTAAAAGAAACGAATTTTTAACAAAATAGTTACATTTTCAACGAATGAGAGATGAATTTTTAACTAGAATGATGATTTTTTAACCCACAAGATTAATTTTCGAAAAATGGGATAGTTACATTTTCAAACAAGAACGTAAATCTTCAAAAACTATGAATTTTGAACAAACTAGTTTATCTCCAACCAAGCACTTGAATTTTTAACAAAAAAGGTGAATTTTCGACAAAATAGTTAAATTTTTAATCCAAAAATATGATTTCTAAACAAACAAAAATTACTTTTCTACCAACCAGTTGCAAAATCAATGAAAAAGAATGAATTTTCAACCAAGAATATGAATTTTCGGACGAAATTTTTTTTTAAATACATCAATTTTACACTAGGTAAGATTCTTTCTTTTTTCTCTATTTTATTTATACTCTCTCTCTTTCACGGGTTTGAGAGTCTTTAAATAACCGTTAACTGCATTCTTACAAACAAGCCTTATATGCTATAAGGCTTAACACCTATTTGCTACCTCTCATCTAAATTCGTGTTCTTACTATAAGCGCTGGACTTCCGTTTCTCCTTCGGTTTCTCCTTATATCATTATCAATCTCAAAATTGGATTCTGGTCCGTAACACTACTTTCTAATTCTCCTTTAGAAGCCATTTTTTGGCTTTTTGCCTACTCTATGCCATCAGCTCCCCCCCCCCCTCTTACTCTCTCTCAGATTTTCCAGCTTTTTCATCCATTTGTCCTACTGACCTTCCACTTCAGTCTTTCTTCCACGCTTTCCCCTCCTCGTTCATCACCTGTACACCTCTCTTACACATGAAACCCTGTTTCCTGCTTGCATCTACACATTCGAGACAAATTCTCTTCTCCATTCACCCAATAACTAAATGCTCTGAAACCCTCTCTCATTCTGAATCTCACCACTCTATTACATTTGCTCTATTTTTTAATCGTTTTTAGGTTCTTTGGTTCTTCCTGCATCTTAACCATTTGATACCAGGTGTTGCGCCTTGACTCCGCGATTTTCTTCCATCTTCCGAATCCTGGCCTTGCCGCCATCTCTTCCTCTATTTCCTGTCACTCTCTACCCCTCACTTGCATAACACATTTAAATCTCATTTCATGTCTTTCCTCTTCTCATTTCGAACATCCCATGTTACCCCTACTCTCTTTATCCATGACCTCCCGTGCACGCGCTTATGCAATTCTGCTTCCCTCTGCCCTTTTTAGTTTCTTCCCTTATCATATAATCTAGGCAGCTCCAACTCGCTCACGTGAACCATCTAAACAATCTCTCGTGCAGACTTTCCACACTCTTATGCTCTTTCTAACTCCAAATTCCTCCATCAGTTTGCCCTCTACTTGTTTAATCTTCCATTCATCCGGCCATACCCTTCTCCTTCTCACACATTATTGCAAAGCATCCACATCTCTTCTTTCACTCAAAACCCTCCTGTTCACCCAAAAAGAGGTATGCGTTTGTTGATAATCATTTTTTATAGAATGCGTAGTTTTAATTTTTGTCGTAAAAAATAACAAATAAAATTTTCTGGACAAATGACACAAGGCTCGAGAAAAATTAATAGACAAAAGTTTTTGTTTTATTCGTAAAAAAACATTAAAAAATCTACAAAAAGTTTAATTGAATTTCACTTCCAAAAATATTTTCGAAGGTTTGAAGCGATTTCTTCAGATTTAATAAAAAATTTACAACATCTTGAAGATTTCCAAACATTTTAGGAGATTTTAAGGAATTTCAACAAATTTCGAGATACTTTCACGGATCTTAAGAACTCTAAAAAGATTTTATAGGATTTTTAAAAGTTACAACTAATTAAAAAAAATTGCATCCATTTTTAAAGGATTTGAAAATATTTAGCTGAATTTCAAGATGTAGTAATTGGTATTAATTTATTTCGAAACATAGTAGTATATTAAATTAATAAATTGCTGACTACTGGTCCAAAATTTATTAGAACTAACTGAGAGGTTTCTCAGTACCGAGTAAATAAATGTAATCCGCTAAAAAAGTTGAACAATTTGGTTAAACATTTTTTAAATTATTTTATTAAATAGATTGGAAGATAGACATTCGTTCTGTGTCAAGGTTAGGCGAAGTTGACTTGGCTATCATTGAATTTAACGTCATATAAGAGAAATGAAATATTATTATTATTAACTAAGATAAATTAAATGAATAAATAAAATTAATTTGTAATATTATCCGTGCGGTTGAAGTAAAAATATCTTTCGGCTCTTCAGAATAATTATAACTTTCCAGTTTTTTGCAAATAAATTACATGTATAACTTTTTTTTTTAGTTTTATGCATAAACAGGAGTTCTAAGTATTTGCTTTAATTATAAAATAAATAATAATATAAAATAAAAATAAATATAATTTTGACCCAAAAATGGATGAATTGAATTTTCATTCAAAACAGTTAATCTTTAATTTAAAAAAATAATTTTCAAAAAAGTAGTTTAATTTTCTACCATTGTCATGAATACTGGATCTAGAAAAATTAATGAAAGAAATTACTAAACAAAGAATATTTTAATTTTAAATCAAAAACAGTTAAATTATTTCAAAAATACAATTTTTTAACAAATTAGTTAACTACTCAACCAAATTAGAAATAAAAAATATCCAAAATATAGAATTTCTTCGCCTAAAACACATTTTCTGAGAAAAACCGTTGAGGTTTCAACTCGAAAAAATGAATTTTTAATAAAAGTTGTTATGTTTAAAATGTTACAAGATTAAAATGTTGGTCTTTGAATATTAATTATCAGGGAAAATGAAGAAACGGGAAATAGAAGATTTCTAATTTTCCAATTATGGAAAGGAGAAAAATTAATTTGATGTTAACATTGCTGATGAGTGCAATATTATTTACATAGTCAAATAATAACTGTGTAGAAAATTCGAAAAATTATCGCTTTATAAATAGAAGTTTTAAACTTTTTATTTAATACTTTTAAAATATCAGTTTACATGCGTTTTTAAAATACATTTACATGCAACAAAATAAGTTTTAATTTTTATATCTAGTTAACTCTATAACAGTTCTTTAAAATTCTATAAATACATATAAAATCTTATATATATATATTAATCACCTTTACTCTTTTCCTTAAAAGTATCACACTTACATACAAAATTTTTTGGCTTCTCTTTTCTGTCATTTAATAACCATTTACTCCTCAAACTGAATACATATAACAATAATATCCAATGTTATCTCTCATAACTGATCGCCGCTTATAAAATAAATGCAATAAAGAAAGATTAAATGCAATATTTCATATAAAAAAGTAACCATTTTTTTTAAAAACACGATTGACTTTAAACTTTAAACAAGTATGTACACATTATTTCTACAGAGTCAAGCAAGTTTTACTCTTCGTCAGAGTATTAAGCAAACTAATGAACAAAAATTGCAAGATTTCAATATGTAAATTAATATTTAAAAGCACACGTAGAAGTTCCGTTTTCACGCTGTATCACAAATATGAAGAAGACACTTTTGTCACACAATAAACCCCGGTATATTCAACTGATGCATATCATTCTCATTATCAACTTCAGATCAAAATAATTCGCTTTTACTAATCCGAATTAATTTTTACATAATTCCATTCATATCTGTCTACTGGCAGTTGATACACTTTTGGTTAAAAGTCATAGGCTAGTCATGACAGACATAATACACGTATTTCTTCAAGAAGGAATATTTTAGAAAATTAAAAATTTCAAAGGGAAGATCTCTTTCTTTCTGAACGCGATTCTTTAGATTTACCTAGTTCCAATAATTGAGTTTTGAACTATAAAAGATAATATTTAAAACAAATAGATAAATTTCCAAACAAATTGTTGAATTTTTAACTTTTACAGAATTTTTGTTAGAAAAGTTGAATAGTTTAATTTTCACTCCAAAAATTAAGGGTAAAACAAAAAAAACAATTATTCAACAAAATAATTCAATTTTGACCTAATGAAATGAGTTTTTAAAAATAAGATCCACATTCTACCAAGTAGTTAACCAAAAGTTTCAATTTTCACTAAAAATAATTTATGTTAAAACTAATTGATATCAATAAAAAAGAAGAATTTTCAACAAAATATTTGAATCCTTAACTATTATTTAACTCAAGAGTTGAATTTCCAACCATAAAAGATTTTGTTATCAAGAGAGAAAAAAATTCAACCAAATTGTTGAAATTTTAACCTAAAATGCGAATTCTCTACAAAACAGTTGAGTTTTCAGCCCACAAATATAAATTTTTAACAAAAAAGATAAAGTTGTAACCAAGTAATGAAGTTTTTTAACAACAATAAAAAATTCTCAACCAAAAATATAATATCAAACTTTTAACACAAAAAGAAGTGTCTTTAAAGAGATGAATTTTAAACTAAAGCGATGAATCGTCAACTGGTATCCTTCAATTTTTAGTTTAAAGAAATAAATTTCATTTTAAAAAATCATCTCTGGAAATTGCTTTTTTTTGTTTCTAAAAGTATTTCTATAAAATAGATTTACATATATCCGACTGCTACTTCTAGAATATTTACAATTTCCTAGTTCCAACCAGAAATATTTTTAGAGTATTTAGAATTTCAGAGTGGTAGGAAAATTCAAAATTTTCTGTATTGGACTATAAATATCGATAGCTCCCAAAAATATATGACAGATAATTGATCTTGAGAATCGGATCATTCTAATGCACAATTTTCTGATCAAATAAAAAATTAGAAATCTGTATAAAAGCGTTGAATATAAATTTTATCCAATTTCGGTATCAAATTGATCAACTGGCATTTACGGTGTAACACTTGGCTCAATAAAAATCATCTGCTTCTAAATATAAGAGCTTTGATTAAAAGTACTGACTAGAGCAAAAAGCGAGAACATTAAATTTAAAATACTGAAATTGGATTTTATCGAAGGCCCACTATTATGACAGAAATCCATGTTACATTCATCAGCCTTCTTTCCAAGTTTTTGTTTTAAAAATTCCCAATCGCATAAACCTACGTTACAACCTTCATATTGCACAATTCGCTCGGCCCAGTGAAGCAATACTTTGTTATGCATATTTGAAGATCTAGGGTCATTACATCTGGAAATATCATAAAATAAGATTAGTTACATAAAAAGTAAGGTAGGTACTTTGTTCTAAGATTTTTCAAAATTAACTTACTTGTAAAATACTGCAATAAAATTAGTAGCGAATGGACCAACAAACGTAGTTCTCCATTGACGTTTGGCCATAGATTTGAAATTTGAGGCCAATAATTTTTCGTGATTATCATAAATTCCTAATGATGTGGCCAGCGTTTGAAGAGTCGCCGTGTGGCTGAAGTAAAAAATACCTTTCGGCTCTTCAGAATAATTATCACCTTCCAGTTTTCTGAAAATAAATTACATATATTATTATTTTGGGTTGTATATATAAACGGGATTGCTACAAAATCCACATTTCGAAATCCCCGACTTTTCCCTGACCAAGTTCTCATTTTCCCTGAGCGTTATCAATTTTTCTTTTAGGTATGAAAAACAACACTTCTAGTGGCAACATTCATACAGAATTGTTCCCAATTATACAAGGATTCATCTACAAATTACGCAAGTCATACATAAAATACATGAATTATCAACTAAATAACTGAGTTTTCAAATAAAAAAGATTAATTTTAGACCTATTTACTATCAAAAGTTACTGGTAACTTTTCATGATTTTCCGTAAATTATCATAAATTTCCAAAAAATGCATAAATGTCGTAAATTTTAAAAATAGTTATTTAGTTTGTCGTCCAGTTATGCAACTAATCCATTGCTTACATCGCAAACAAAAGCTGCCTTTCTCCCCTTGTCACGTACTCTATCAATTGATTTAACAATGAATTCTCAATTAAATATGCAATAGTTGATATTTACAACAAAAATATATTAACTTTTAATAAAAAACAGTTTAATTAAACCAAAACATATAAATTTTCAAGAAAGTAGTTGAATCGTCAACTAAAACAAACTCATTTAAACCAAAAAGAGGATGTTTCAACAAAGAGCCGAATTTTTAACTAAGAAATATTTTTCAGTCAACAAAGAAAAAAATCCTATCAAAAATGTTGATGCCCAAGCATTTTACCAGCAAGATTAAAATTTTATCAAAAAATATAAATTTTCGAAAAAAATGGAATAGTTGAATTTTTAGTTTAAAAATTAATATGAAATGTCTAAAAACTAATTTTCAACGTAAAATATTCGATTTTTTGAAGAAATTGTTAACCTAATATTTAAATTTTCAACCAAAGAAATGAATTTTCAACTGAAGAAGATTAATTATTAACCAAGCATGGAATAGTTAAACTTTCACTTTAAAAAATTTATTTAAAAAAAAATTCAACGTAATAGTAAAATTTTGAATAAAAAAAGGGTTTTCCACTAAAATAAATTTGTAACGCAGTAATTTTACTTTCAAATAAGTTGTTGAGCTTTCCACCATAAAACATGATTATTTCTCAAAGATAAATGTATTAGTTGATATTTTAATCAAGATTTTAATTTTAAACCACAAACAATTATTTAATTCAACCAAAAAGACGAAAATGTAGTATATCGTTGAATGTGTAACAAGATAACGAAATTATCTTCAACTTTAATTATCTAAAATTCTCTGTTTTCCTTGACATTTCCAGACATTCCTCGATTTTTGAAATTCCCTAACTTGAGCGACCCTGCTGAATATAACTAACCAAAAGTTATTGAAATATTTATAAATTTTTACCGGAAGTGTTCGAACATGTTTTTCATTGGTGGACATCCAAGTTTTGCATTTATATCTCGTCCAGGTCCAGTATAATAATAGTAATAGAGATCTTCTCGATACTCAATAATTCGAAGTTCATTTTTGCTAAATGCAGCACACCATGTAGAAACTTTCTCTATTCTCCAAGCTTTTTCAAATCTGCACATATCATAGATAATATTCACGGTATCTGTAAACATTAATTATTTAGAGAGTAGAGTCTTTTAATAAGCCCAAATATGTGTAGATAGAAGTTGTTTAATAAAAAAATATATAATAACCGTCGACTAAAATTAATCAACTATTTCTAATTTCTATATTTATTTCTACGTATTTCTATATATTTGAATATTTAAATTTTATTATTTATAATTATAAAAGTGCTAAAAATTTTAAAACATTCGACTTTAAATCATTTTCAATTCCAAGCGATTATAGTTTGATATTTCGAAATTGAAAGATAAATTGAATGCTTCAATGTCAATGATTAGAAAATACTAGAATTCTTCATTTTCACATTTTAAAATGGAAATTTTATATATTTTAATTAGATTAAAATTGTTTGAAATTTTTGATTGTTAAAATTTTTACAAAAATAACACTAATGAAAGGTAAAAATTAAAAAACTAGCTATCAACATCCAAATTTAGAATTCTAAAATTGTAACCGTTCAACATTAAAGATATTATTAAGTCACTGAGGTATCAATGGTATAGATATTTTCAGTTTTATCTATTTTGATTTCAAACAACACAATTTTTTAATTCTTTATTTCAAATCTTTTACTTTTGATTTACTACTGATCGTTTCTGACTTTCTGAAAATAATATTTTAGGTAAGACTATGAGGAAGAAAATTTATTTGATACCTATGAGGTAGCAAAGTGATATTGAAATAAACACAAATAATTAGTAATTACACCTAAATCTAAAAATAGTAATTTACAAAAGGAATTTTAACAAGAAAAAATATAATCGAATGTCATGATCAAATATAACCATGCGAAAAGATAATTATTTTTATTTTGTTGCTAAAGATGGCTCGCCCCGTGACAATGGATATCACAGGCATTAGCAAAGTATGGAGTTTTCCCCCAATTTGAACAATTTATCAAAAGTAATGCTGAAAGAAGTTACTTCGCAAATCAATCATAGACCATAGAAAGAAATAAAATTAACATTTGATATAGTATTTTCCGAATCACATACAAATGTATAGTTTGTAATGGGATAAGACAGTGTCTTCATAAAGAAACACAGATCATAGTTGATGGTGATTACAGATTCACATAAAATATTATTGTTACTAAAAAGTATAAAAAGATATTAAGGATTTCCATCCTTAATATTTAGGATATTGTAAATTATTTTTCAGATTATTTTATGAAATTTCATAGCCCATCTGTTCTCTTAATACCTGATTGGAATAACAAACACAAATATCATGTCCCTATCGAAAGACTATTATTACCTGGCCATATTAATACAGTTCAACTTGAAGGATTAAATAATACTTATATGTATATAACCTCAAGGAAAATTCGGAATGCCATAAAAAAGATCCCTAATCAAAGATCAGCTGATTCTGATCTGATCCTATCATCTCTTAATAAGAAATCTTCTGTATTTCTGTTTCCTCTACTAAAAATCTGGTGTAATTTTGCTATTCAAATTGGTTATTTTCCTTTTGTCGCAAAGACATTTTGGAAGAAGTGTGACAAGTCTCTTATTGTTGACTATTAACCCATATCGGTTTCTTGTGTCTTCTATAAAATATTTGAATGATGTATTTACAATATTGTATCTCGGCTGGCTTTTCGTGTGATCTCGTTCAATCAGCATACTATCATTCGACTACAACACTATCATTTATCCTACGGCCTAACATTTGTTCATCATTGGTGACACTATTCTGCAGAATTTATCCCTACTTCTGGATCGCCGCCGCTAGGATCTAACCATGGACACTTTTCGTTATCTATATGAATGATCTTTCGTCTCATCTCAATTGCTATCGGTATTTTTATGCAGATGATCTTAAGCTATCCTATATCCTATCTCTGATATAAATTTTTGAATGTATCTTCAAGATAATTATAATAGATCTGTTGACTAATTGTTCGATTTAATATACCTACACAGGCAACAAGATCTATAGGGATCCAATCTACCTGGCTTTCAGCTTAGATCCTTGATCGCAAATCTATACCATGTGTTATGACATGAATATTCAGTGTTTGCCGGTTCTTGTGATGATATATATCTCTTAATAGTCTCATTACGTACTTTTTGTAATATAGTCTTCGAATTGATCTCTAACGCAGCCGAGCAATAAATAAATACACACACACATATATATATATATATATATATATATATATATATATAAATATGTATTTATAAATATAATTTTGTTCGCTCAT
>JAAAKG020141623.1:0-11813 GCA_010014905.2 Druon quercuslanigerum | reverse complement strand
CCAAATGTCGGTTTTTTGAGAAAAATAAAAGAGCCCAAAAATCGGCATCGGTGCCCAAAAATAGCCCAAAATTCAGAGATAAACGGAATATCGAAATTCTATTGTGGAGGTGCTAGCAGAACGGACCTGAAGAAATCTGATCAAGTTGCAAAAAGTGTGATCATTGAATATTTATCTGACTCTTTCCTCAGGATAATTTTTCAAAGTTAAGATATTCTATTCGAACAAAAAAGACTCGTCACTCAAGTGTCTCTTCGAAATAAATTGATTGGACTAAAATTACATGGTGAAGCACCTTTAATAAAGCATTTTCAAACTTTCGATGACTTATTAACTGAACTACTTAGTGCCGGTACGAAATTAGAAGAAAGTGACAAAAGTTCACATTTGCTGTTAACGCTTCCATCATCCGTGAAGTGTAAATATCGAATCTAGGAAATCTCAGAAGAATCCAAAAAAGGTCAAATTAAAGACGATTCTTTAAGAGTAAATTTAAAAAGAAATCTTCGAACAACACAAGAGACAATGAATAGTTCAAACTGTTTAAATGCCTCAATCTTCGACATTAAGTATTCCCAATACTTCCGGTTTTGCCTTCATGACTGGAGATTATCAAACTCAAAATGGAGACAAGGAAATTTGTATTCTAGATTCTGGTGCGTCTGATGGTTATCAAGACTATATTGAATTATAGTCCCCAATGAAAATTTCAGTAGCGCAGAACGGAACTATTATAACAGCGAGAAAGAAGGGTAGCATCCACGTTATAAGCAACAACGGAGTCAAGGGCGTTCTAAGGGATATCCTTTACAGTCCGGAGATTCCTCATCATCTACTTTCTGTTAGAAAAATGAAACAGGAAGGGATGACAATCAACTTTGATCAAAAGGGTGTGGAAATTAGAAAAGGTGGTAAGATTATAATAATTGGTAAGTCTGAATAATTTAACAGTTGTTGATTTTAAAATTATGTTAATTAATTTAAACTCGAATGTGCAAACACTCAGTACTGAAAAACATATTTATAATTTGTGGCATCAGCGTGTGGGCCATATTGGAAAAAGTAAATTCATAAGAGTTGGAAAATAAGCAGATAATCAATGATGAAGGTCAAAACCTAACAGTACACCTAATGATAACATGTGAAGCGTGCTCGAATCATCAACAGGCTCGATTACCTTTTGAACAGTTTAAAGAGAAAAGTTATGTGAAAAGACCACTTTTTATAATTTATTCTGATGTCTTTGGTCCAATCACTCCTACAACAAATGAAAATAAAAATTATTTCGTATTCTTCGTTGATGAGTTCACTCATTATATTGTGTTGAATATCCGATTACATATAAATCAGATGTATTTTCAGTTTTTAAGGATTTAATTATGAAAAGTAAAGCTCATTTTAATTAAAAATTTGTAATTGATATTGCGATAATAGAAGATAATATTTGTCGAATTAGATTAAGGATTACTGTATGCAGAAAGGTATTAGCTATCATTTGGCAGTTCCACGAACTCATCAATTAAATGGTGTCTCAGTGCGAGTGGTAAGAACGATAACTGAAAAAGCTCGTTCAATGATTTCTGCTGTGAGCCGAGAAAAACATTTGGCATGGTAAAAAACTTCAATTAAAGCACTTACAGGTTTTCGGTTCTACTGCTTTTGTTCATAATAAAACTGGACAGAAGATGAAATGAAATGAAATGGGGTTAACTCTGAAAACTCTCGTGATGAAACTGATGTATCTGACCTTGAACCTGAGGTAAGGTTAAAATCAGTAGTAGATTCTTATAAATCTGATAGGGAGAAATCGTATATGTCAAAAGAGAGGGTTGAAAGGATACCTAATAAGATAAAAAAAATTAGATCAGGGATCTAATAAATCAGTCATTGAAACAGATATGCTCCAGTGCAAAGGAAGAAAAATTTTCTGAGAATATATAATAACACACTACATGATTATCTCATGTGCGTATCAAAGCCTGTAAATAAACATTTTCAATTGCAAATGGGTATTTTACTGTTAAAAATAACGAATTTTGAAACCCCTTGAAATATAAAGCTCGGCTTTTTGTCCGTAGCTTTAGTCCTGAGTATTTGACGGACTAAAATGAAACCTTTGCCCCAGTTGCTAGAATTTCAAGTTAAAATTTTAAAGTTAAAAGTTAAAAGTTAAAAGTTTAAAGTTAAAATTGTAACTTTCCGCGTTTAGTTTTTTTGTTTGGTTTAGAATATTTACTTCATAATTACTGATTTTAGATGAAAAAACAGATATTTTTAAATATTAAGTAATTGTTCTTTTCCCTAATTGAAAAGTCTTAAATTGAATGGTTTAAAATTGAATATTTTAGACTAAAATAATATATGAAATGCAATAAAATACTAATTAAGAATAATTTATTTTGAATTTATTTTAAAATTGAAAATAATTTATAAAGTTTCAATCGTGCCTTTACATTTGAATTAACAAATAAGTAGTGGCGGATTTAAGGAAACGGGTCCAATAAGCAAAAACTTTCTAGGGGCCCCTAGGGGCAAGTATCTCGATACCAAGGACTTCTAAGAACACATTTGACACATGAAAGTCAGGGGGCCCAGTAAGCAAGTCCCCAATGCCGAACTGTTAAATGCGCCACTGCTAATAAGACTTTTAACATCAAAATCTGAAAATTCTAAAATTGTAAGCTGACTCCAAAGCATTTTAAACGATTCTAATTTTTAATTGTGTAAGTTTTAAAACTGCATTTAAAAAATCTTTAAATTAAAATCTAGACTTAAAAATTAAAATCTAAAATGGAAAATTTTTTAAAGTGTAAAGTTTTCGAATTACGCATTCTAAACTGCATGATATTATAATGGAAAAGGATAAAAATCTAAATTATATGTAAAAAGCGGTTGAAATGAAAGTTGGATAGATTTCTTTCCTAAAAATTTGTGAAATTCCTGGTGTATGCAGTAAAACATGAGTGAATATCCACTCGTATTCTCTTTATTTTTACAACTTTTAATTTGGTTGACCGGAAAATTTAATCCAAAATGCCGGCATTTAGAAGAAAAATGATATTTGCCTCAAATAAATGTCATCATCCTTTTTCCGTGCACATATGAAGTTCATAACCTATGATTTTGATCATGTGAAAGGTGCGTAAAAGCGATTTGAATGCACATCTAACCTAAAATTTTCTTCAAATAAGAGTGAAAATAATTTGATTTAACCAAGCTTTATTGCCTAAATTGAAAAGATGTTATTTTTCTGTGTATTATAATAATTAATCATTAATATAATAAGTGAGATGTTATAATAACACACTTCAGATTTCCATATATTATCACATTGATCTTTAAATTACTAATCTTTTCAAACAACCAAAATGTTCTCAAAATTGTTTATAATACCCATAAAAAGCTGTTGAAGGCCGTGTCTTTTACATGTCCATAGTAATAATTATTGAAACTAATTTCAACAATGTCAGTATTCAAAATAATTTGAAAGATTTAAAGTGATTTCAAGATCTTCAAGTACTTCAGAATAATTCACATGCTTCGAGATCTATCAAATTAATTCAGAATAACTCACATACATCAAGATACTTCACATACTTTAGAATATTTCTGATACTTTACAATAATTCCAAATACTTCATGATATTTCACGTACTATAGAATATTTGAAGATTTCTTCAATTTCATTTTAGACTTCAGCATACTTGAGGATATTCCAATGTACTTCAGGAAATTTCACGTACTTCAACATACTTCAAGAAACTTCAGGATAATTCAGCACAAGTGTACACAATACTTAACGAGTTGTCAACCCCTCGGTTGCGAGACTATTTCAACAGCAAGCGAGATGTTGCGTTTTACAATACCATCTGTAAAACGGATTTCGACTGCAGGTCCTTAAATTTGACCTCAGAGAAGACTTTGAATAACAGGGCAGAATCCATAGAAAAGGCGAAAATGAAGATTACATCTTATATTGGGATATTACTATCCAAACTGATCATTATATCCAAGCCAATCGACCCGATATAGTGTTGCGAGAGAAAGAATGTGGAAGTGTCTACATCACTGACACTGCTTGTCCACTTAACCGGAATTTGCCGGTGACCTATACACCCAAGATCTTTAAGTATAGCGACCTGAGGCATGAAGTAAAGAAAATATGGAAGAATGTGAAACATGTATCTATTCGTCCTATTGTGAATTCAGCTACATGCAATGTGCACGCAAGATGCACTGAACATCTTGAACATTTGGAAGTCAGTAGGATACTGACAGTAGCTCAGAAGGCGGTTTTATTAAACATCTGCCGCATTTTAAAGAACTTCCTAAACCATCAGGAAGCAAGCGAGTAAAAACCTGTGGAGTGCAATATGGTAGCTCTAAGAAAGCATCCAGAGGCGACTTTGGTCACCTTCAACGCTCACGGCCGCCGTGTAAGGGTAACAGCGGTAAAATACGAACTCCAAACTATACCATGCTTCTGATTTTGTACTTACGTCATTGCATAAGATTTCAAACATCGTTATAAATTAATTTGTAATACCCTCATCTCATTATTCAACTTGACTTGTTGTTAGTCCGTGGCTGATGATGAAAACCCGGGTTTACCCGACCACAATTTGAAAAAAAATTAATAATAATAATGGATCCACCCCTTTCATTTTTGAAATATTGACTTTAAATTCAAATACAGTTACCCCAAAAAATCTTTATGTGACGAATGATCAAATTTACTTCGTTAAAAATCATTAATTTCATGAAGGGTTTAAATAGCAAATTAAACTGCATGTCCTCCAAAACGGTTATTGCTGGACTAATTTAAATCATGGGCGTAGATTCGGCACAATAAAATCAATTTTAACCTCCAGAGGACCGGAAAATTGTTATATCGGCTCTGGACGAAAATCAGTATTTTGCTGTTATGAACAAGATCCAGGGGGTTTTTAGGGTCACTGATCACGAATCTTGGGTCAGATTTGATAAATTCATGCACCGTACACCCTCCATTTATTAAACTTCGGTAGTACCAAAAAATGAAGCCTTTAGTGAGAAGGAGTGGAGTGGGGGTGTGTAAATTTATCAAATCTGATCCCAGATTGGTGATCAGCGACCCTGAAACCACAAGAATCAAGTTTTCAACGAGTTTCGGGAGTACCGAAAATTGGGCCATTTGGTTAGGAGGGGAGGGGGTAAGGGTGTGTGAATTTATCAAATCTGACCCCAGATTCGTGATCAGCGACCCCGAAAACCACTAGGGTCGCGTTTTCACCGAATTTTAGCACTGTCATAAAATTTTACACTACAAAATTTTCTCTATACTCTCCCGGAGCGGATAACCGATATATCGGCTCGCCCTGTGATACATGATGCCTGATACTAATTTGGGTACTTTTCAGCGGTGATTTCAACTCTCAAATCCCGGACGTCTAAAGGTTAAAAATGTATGGCAAATCAAATGTAATAGCTGAGCACACATTATATACAATAATACAGATTTTTGTGAAAAAATGTGAATATTAACTTAGGTTTGCAACGCCAAACATGTTAATTAAAAGCTCTGTATTTCTCTCAATTCTGTGGTTTTTCATTTTTTAATTTGAAAAATATATTTTTTTTGTAGGTCACGCACATTATGAGTTAAGGCCACTGGTAGGCGCATCCCTGAGTTGTATACCGAAAGTGGAATGTGGATGAGACTACTAAATTCCAAAACACCTGCACCTGTAACGATTACCACTATCAGCATCTATTAGGCAACAAGAGCATGAAATCCGCCCCGTCCTCCATGACACTGTGACACCGATGAAGACGTATTTGGATCCATTGATTTTGTAACAGTAACAAGTACTTTGAATTTTGTCTGGAGTTCCCAACTCACCTGGAGACTAGTGTTGTGCATAAATGATCGCGAATTTTAAAGAGGCGTGCGGCTTCGTAATTTTGTCAGCTAGGCGCGGCTTAATTATTAATAATTGAATTTCTAGATAATTATCACCATTTTTTTCTAAAGGAAACTAAATTAACTCTCTTTGTTTTTTACATTTGTAATGTTAAATTGCTGATCGTGAAATCGCCATTTACCTCGAGGAATTTCTTGAATGAATCTGTATTATATTTCATTCCATAAAATGTGGTGTCATTACTTGCACTGCAATGACACCTCAGAATAGGAAGGCCTCTCCTGTTACATTGACTTTTTGATGAGACAATCATCAATCGATAGTACGTCAAAAATAATTAGACACGTGCCCTGGCTTCGTTGTAAGTGGGCTCTTGTTTAAGAATTATGAACATTGGAAAATTACGGTCGAGGCGGCTGTCAAATAATCATTTTTTGATGCTCACCAGGCGATAATTTTTTTAAATAGTTAAATTATTGACAGATAAATATCATGCAGATACTTCTGGATTCATTTATTGATATAATTGAAGTTTATTGATGTTTACATATTTGTGATAATCATTTCCCAGCGATTTAACCATTTTCGAAGAAAAAAAAATTGCCCGGGGAACATCAAAAAATGATTATAATACAAAACAAATGTAATAAAAAACGTAAAAAAAAAAACAATTTGAACCAGCGGTAGCGTGGTCGCTAAGCAGGGCCTTTGCTGCAGCACCGGCAGTGCTTGGTAAAAGCAACGGCGCACTACTCGGGAGACCTTCGGCAGCCGCGGCGACCATGATTTTCAAACGCTCATAATTCTTAAAGCAGATCCCACTTACAAAGGAACCGGGACACATGGCTAATTTTTTTGACGTACTATCAACTGATGATAGTCTCATCCAAAAGTCAATGTCGCAGAGAAGGCCTTACCTTGTCAAATAAGATTTTCTCTTTTAAATATTTCCAGGGGATATACCATATTAATTTGGATTTGTAGCTTCTGCAGCGAGTCGAGACTCACCTGATACCATCACAAAAAGTTTTGGTGGTATTTAATTTACAAAACGGAGATTTCTATAAAAAAACTTCAACATTATTAAAAAATAGATAAGCAGACTCCTAGTTTTAGTTTTTAAATCCAAAAGGCATCCTGGTATACTCATAGTGTCCATATTTTGAATTAAAAGTGGTTCTTTCTTTATCTTTAGGATACATTCCAATTTGATCGAATCCATTCGCGAGATCAAGAGCAGAGAAGTAGTTGGAATTTCTTAACTGACCTATTATTTCATCGATATTCGTTAATAGGTAATTATCAGTTACAGAATTTTTATTAAATTTTCTGTAATCAAATGCAAGACGCCACCTGACTTTTGCTAATGCATGCTTTTTTTGGTATTATCTAGTGTACTGCACTCAACGATGAAATTGAATTTTTTTATTATTCCTAAAAGAACCATATATTTTACTTGTATCTGACTTTCTTCTTCGGGTTTTTGTGGGCATTAACATTAATTATTATGAACAGAATCATCGATATCAAGGGAAATTTCGTAATAATTGTATGAAAAGATAACCTCCTGAATTTCTATCTTTCCCTTTTTTAAATGTTGTAACCGACTATTTGACAAAAGTTGTAGGATTCTTTTTGCGTTATATTCTATTTGATTGGCATTCGAATTTAAAAAAAGAAAACTCATCATCGATGAACCGATATTTCACACTTTGTTGATGCATTCGTTTCAACATGTACGATAAATTTACGATCGATCAGTTATGTTACTCCGAAATTCTTCAAAAATTTTTATAGAATTGCACATCTTTCAAAATATAATCCACATATTCGCACCGGGCTGGTGTCTTATTAATTCATTTCAGTTGGGTTGAACGTTCATATTATTAGTAAATTTGCTTATCTTATCTTGAATTTTTATGAAACTTTATATAAAGTACCTGTCCTTTCAAATTCAGAAACTAATTCAGTTAGCACTTATTTATTATCACTTATTTCTTGATCACTTCCAATATTGAACAGAACAATACTACGTGTGTCATTTTCTAAAGCGTTCAATGTAGTCTCATGTGTTTCTCATGTGAATATAATTTGTTGCATACACTGCAAACTGTTATTACATCCTAAAAGCGCTAAAAGTCAGAGCGCGGATCCCCGCACCAATTAGCCACAGCGCTACTGGCAATGCTGTAGTAACTCAGTTGTTCGAATAATTGATAAAAATTATTTTTCTGCTTACGTGTAACACACATTTTATTTTCTTCTATCTTTTTGGCAGTTTCAGAACAATTTAGATATCTCGTGGCCGCAAACCCAATAAATATAATCTCAAATTATTATTTTCACCTAGACTGGTAGGAACAGTATAATTGATTTAACCATACGATCGTAGGATAGAAAATTATGAGTACGTCTATAATATAACACGTGTACTTCAATCATAATGAGTGCGATATTGTGTAATATACGTATTACTATTATATGTAATGTGTAATCCTATTAAACATTTGTTTAAGCGAGCTATTTCTAAAATGTTGTCGTTTAATAATGTACTCTGCATGACTGATTTACCCGACTTTGTAATTTCATTGGTACAATGATCAGGTTACGTTATTTACAACTGTCACCGATTACAAAGAGGGTAATGAATTAAAACGTCGCAGTCTAGCTCTTTTATAAAAAAACCTAAATCACGACACAATATCTATTCACGAATTTCAGAAAGTTATAACCAAATACCTAAAAGAAAATTTCAAACCAAAAAAATAATTTAAATTACCGATGGCGCGACACAACATTTTAAAAATAAGTAAAATTTTGCAAATCTCCTGCATCATCAAGCAGACTTCGGTATTCAGACGGAATGGCACTTTCACGCGACTGCACATGGGAAAGGACCATGCGATGGAATTGGGGGTAATTTGAAGACTCGCCGCACGAGCCAGTCTCCAGGCATCGTCTCAGAAACAGATTTTGACTGCTGACGGTTTTTATCAGTGGACTAAGAAAAAATTGCCGAAAACGGTAATCTTTTTCATCTCCAAAGAAAAGCATGCCGCTACTTTTGAAAAACTTAAAACTCGATAAAACATCATTTTTAATTAACACTGTGAGAGGCAAGGGAGGTAAGATGCATCAGAAACCATCTCGATATATAACATGCGAGCTGAACCATACACATAAATCTTCTTAACTATTGTTTTCTTACAACGAAACCGTTTTCAAAATTGCATTTTTTAAAACATCTAAATCGTTCTTCAGTTACATAAAAGTCAGAATAAAATAAAATTTGTGTTACGCATAGGCAGAAAAATCATTTTTATCAATTATTAGAACCAGTAAGTTTCTACAGCACGGCTAGTAGCGCTGTGACTAATTGGTGCGGGCACCCGAGCTCTTAGAACCATCTGCAATTCAACCAATACTTCCGATTTACGTTTTAGGTTGTTTTTCAAAAGAAAAAAATCAAGCTTATCTCATAGCCTAATTTAAAAAAATATCAAAAATGCCGATTCGGGAGAAAAACTCAAATATATTTTTTAAAGTGAAACTTTACACTACAATAGATTAGCGACAACAAAATTTTAGGCGGTGACACTTGGCAAACTTTACCCCAAATATTGAATTAAAATTGACGACATTCATTCCTTAGCAATATATGATCAGAGATCGTCTACTAATGAGATGAAATACTCACCACTAAAGATGGTTCTGGATTTTTTTGTTTCACCACAGACTGGTTAGCTTCAGCTACTGCTCTCAATAATAAGGATTGAGTTGCTCGTTTCTGAGTTGGTTGTAGAGGCTTCAAAGGTCTTGGTGTAACAATGACTTTGCTTGGTACTTGGCAATCTTTACATTCTTCATCATCAGCATCGCTAAATTCTTTCTCATTTGATTTCAATTTCTTTCGATTGGTCTTTTCTGGCAAGAGTTTTTGAACTGCTACTACTTGAGATTTGACAGGTACCATATTTAGGACAGAAAGATCTTCATCCTCTATATAATCTCGAATCAGTACATTAAAAGAATCGGAGTTATTGCCTACTTTTAAATTCTGCATGGAAAAATTTGCGGTACTGGTGTTGTTAGTTGCATTGAATTTCTTTCTTATTGGCCCTAATCTGCATTTTACGTTTTTTCCTTTAAAATTGGTTTGCTCTCTTTCTAATTTTCTACTTTCAATTATTTTTTCTTCGTTGATTTCTTTCATTTTTATTGTAGACTGCTTTTGTACTTTAGTGCTGCTACCTAAACGATTTTTAATAATATCAACCGAAGTTTCTGTTGTTTCCATTTTTTGCCGTGCTTCAAAATTCATGTGCAATCTATCATCTCTGGAACTACCAAGACGTCGTTTGATATTAACTACCCTTTGTGTGCCTCCTCCTTTTATTTTAATATCCGGACCCCTTCTTAAATTACCATTATTTGCCAAATTTCTTGATCGAGAAATATTATTTCTGTAGGTGCTGCACTCAAATTCATGTTGATCTCCATGTCTGGGACGATTATCAAAATTCGCTCTCTTATACTGAGATTGAATGTTCTTTCTGGGTGAAACGATACCAAGACGATTCCTGATAGATACTACAGACGTTATTTTAGGTTTACAGACACTAGATTTTAGTTTCTTGAAGTCACGGTTGCAAAAACCGTCTTGTTGCTCAGTACTTTTTGAACGTTTCCCAAATGTAACACTTTTATCTGAGGCGGGATTACGCTCTAATTCAGCTTCAAGTGAACTGGCTTTAGACAATGAATGAGTGGGATTAGCAGCTTGCTCTAGCGGCTTAATACCTTTCATCACGTCAGAATTTTGCAATTCTTTTGGAAAAAATTTTATTTTCCTAGAATGATCAGTCAACTCTGATTTACGACTGGATTGGTTTACATTACTTTGCGAAGCCTCTGCAGGCTCGTGTTCCAACTCTAACTTGTCCGGTACTTTCTTTTCGACTTTTTTATCTTCTTGTAAATTTTTCCCCAATAATTTATGCACTTTTTCTGTAGGAGTATGATCTTCTAAAAAAGATGTAGCAGTTTTCCGATTCTTTCGCTCCTCTTCCTGCTTTACAATTACTGAAGGTACAAACTCTGTAGTAGCTTTTTTTTTCGTAACTGTGACTTTTTGTAATTTCTTCAATACTTGATCATGCAACCAATTAACGAATGAGGCAGTGTTGTCTTCTAGAAAGAGATGCAAATCTTCATGCATCTGCTGCCGTGACTTCTTGTTTACAACCATCACTAGTATGTAGTCAGGCAATTCTTCATCATAACGAACACCTAATTCTAAAAGCTTCGCACGAATAGCACTCTGAAAATCAGCAGACAATCAATGCAATCTTAGTGGTCTTTGACGAAATTAGTTAACCTTATTTTACTATACAAAATAAAAAATTTATCTCATCATTGGGTATATGAAAGAATTCCTATCCCTGTCATGATTGAGAGCTGAGCCTGAATCACGAAGTTTTACTTATAAAACATAAGTAATTTTAGTTTAAAGAAAATTAATAATGACAAAAGAAATATGGAGTGGAATTCAGGAGAGTATAACCTGTAATTGTGCTGAATGTTGAGGTGTCTACTATCAGGAAAAAAATAAATATTTATAACGTATTTATAGGGTTGTCCGGATATGACTAACGTCACGGAAAGCGAGCTTTTATTCTATATATATATATATATATATATATATATTGTGACCCTTGAGTTTCAGGGACAATCCTGAAACTAGTATTGTAGTATTGTATTATTAGCATTATATTATAGCAGTATTGTATTGTAGCATTCTTGAATTCTTTTATTTTTAAGTGTGAAAATTATTATATTTTCTTTTGGATCTCCGTGATCATAATAAATAAATTTAAAAGGTTATCTTTTCCAAAGAGTCCCATAGGAGAG
>JAAAKG020141622.1:0-11813 GCA_010014905.2 Druon quercuslanigerum | reverse complement strand
CTGCAATGTTCACGAAACGTCGGCAAAATTCGTAGTTTTGTACACGATTGAAACCCGAAATATCTACTTTATCATTTCAAATATCTGTTTGTATTAATTGCAGAAGTTTTCTTTAATTGATTTTTTTTCGAAATACAGAGTGAATATTTGGCAAACTTTTCGGGAGATGTCAAGACCCGATATATCCAAAAAATGGAAAAAATAGAAAACTTCAATTCGTTTGCTCTTACAGATGTAGATGTGCTTCTGTTCACTATAGTGTATATAGCGTCATATTTTATTTAATTGTACAGTTTTTACATCCAAAAACAAGTAAAATCATATGAAATATCGAAAGCTTATTAATTGTAGTCACCAGTTTTAAAATAGTATTTTGAGTCATAACTTATTATTTTCTACGAGCAGGAATAATAACATTACGTAATATCCCTATAAAGAATGGAATTCGTTGAAATTTATTTTATCAAATTAGTCAAACTTTTACTACGTTTCTTGGAGGAAAATGGAACCTCCCTTGCGATTTCTCACATAACTAATAAAAATACACAAGAACTTCTATATAAGAACTGTTTCGAGCGTTGCCTGGCACTGTATTTGGGACTAAATCAGTTTGTGTAAACGTACACAGCTTAGTGTATATACTGGCAAGGCCATTATTATCAGCCCAAAGCACAACCCGAATTATTCCTCTTATATCTGACTGAAAAATCTATTTAATTCTGCAGCAATTCCAAAAACGTAAAATTTGAAGTCGTCTGCATATTGAAGATACTTACGAAATTTTAGAACGCTTTTAAGATCAGAGGTATGTAAGCTTATAAAGCGTAGGGAATTTCGAAAGTCTTTCGAATCGGCATTCGACGCTTCCAGTTCAAATTGAAAAAAAAATGATTCAAACAGAGCAGTTCGAGAGTCTTTTCAATCGACATGCGACGCCCCCAGTTCCAATCAAACAAAACCGATTCAAAGTGGGCAGTGTAAAAGGCTTTCGAATCGACATGCAACGCCCTCAGTTCAAATTAGACAAATCCGACGCGTTAGGTTCGAATAGAAGAGAACCTATTGGAACAGAGCAGTTCGATAGTCTTTCCAATCGACATTCGTCGCCCTCAGATCGAATCGAAAAAAACCGATTCGAAGTAGGCAGTTCGAAAGTCTTTTGAATCGACATTCGACGCTTCCAGTTCAAATTGAAAAAAAATGATTCAAACAGAGCAGTTCGATAGTCTTTCCAATCGACATACGACGCCCCCAGTTCGAATCGAACAAAACCGATTCGAAGTGGGCAGTTCAAAAGTCTTTAAATCGTCATTCGACGCGTCCAGTTCGATTTGAAGAAAACCGATTTGAACAGAGCAGCTCTAAAGCCTTTCGAATAAAAAATCGACGCCCTTTGTTCAAATCAGACAAATCCGACGCTTTAAGTTTGAATAGAAGAGAACCTATTTGAACAGAGCAGTTCGATAGTCTTTCTAATCGACATTCGTCGCCCTCAGATCGAATCGAAAAAAAACGATTCGAAGTAGGCAGTTCGAAAGTCTTTCGAATTGTCATTCAACGCGTCCAGTTTGAAGAGAAGAAAACCGAATCGAACAGAGCAGCTCTAAAGCCTTTTGAATCGACATTCGATGCCCTTAGTTCAAATCAGAAAATCCGACGCGTTAAGTTCGAATAGAAGAGAACCTATTGGAACAGAGCAGTTCGATAGTCTTTCCAATCGACATTCGTCGCCCTCAGATCGAATCGAAAAATACCGATTGGAAGTGGACAGTTCGAAAGTCATTCGAATCGTCATTTAACGCGTCCAGTTCGAATTTAAAAAAACCGATTCAAACAGAGCAGTAACATAGCCTTTCCAATCGACATGCGACGCCCCCAGTTCGAATCGAACAAAACCGATTCGAAGTGGGCTGTTCAAAAGTCTTTAAATCGGCATTCGACGCGTCCAGGTCCAATTAAAGAAAAGCGATTCGAACAGAACAGTTCGATAGTCTTTCCAATCGACATTCTTCGCCCTCAGATCGAATCGAAAAAAACCTATTCGAAGTGGACAGTTCGAAAGTCATTCGAATCGTCATTCAACGCGTCCAATTCGAATTTAAAAAAACCGATTCAAACAGAGCAGTAACATAGCCTTTCCAATCGACATGCGACGCCCCCAGTTCGAATCGAACAAAACCGATTCGAAGTGGGCTGTTCAAAAGTCTTTAAATCGGCATTCGACGCGTCCAGGTCGAATTAAAGAAAAGCGATTCGAACAGAACAGTTCGATAGTCTTTCCAATCGACATTCGTCGCCCTCAGATCGAATCGAAAAAAACCGATTTAAAGTAGGCAGTTTAAAAGTCTTTCGAATCTAAATTTGACGCATCCAGTTCGAATTTTAAAAAAACCGATTCAAACAGAGCAGTTCGATAGTCTCTCCAATCGTAATGCGACCTCCCCATTTCGAATCGAACAACACCGATTCGAAGTGGGCAGTTCGAAAGTCTTTCCAATCGACATTCGAAGCCCTTAGTTCGAATCGAACGAAAACCTACTTGAATTCAGCAATTCGAAAGTCTTTCGAATCGGCAGTCGACGCTCTCAATTTTTCGATTCGACTTCCGACTCGAAATGACTATATGTATTTTTATTTATTTCTTGTAATTATAGTTGTGTGAAAGGCGCTGTAAATAGTGTAGACTGTACAAAATATTATTACTCACGAATATATATATATACTCTTTTCTAGTTTTTTAAATTTAACCACAATCTATAAATTTATAATATTTTATCTGTAGAATTCAAATTTAAAAGCGAAGTCCTTGAAAACCGAAAAAACGACATTTCTTCGAGCGACGAACATAGTTTCTATGGATCTGTTTCTTTACATCCTGAGAAATAGTTCATTAGTTTAATTAAATTGATTCTTTAACGTGATAGATACGTATTTAAATTTACTTTATCGTATTAAAAAATTTGTCATATTTGTTTCAATCACACATTTATTTTAGTGCACAGCAACATTTATTTGAATATTTTTTTATTTTATTATTTTCAAATATATCGTTAACTTCCTACTATTTTAAACTAAAATCTCCTATTTTTAAAATAAATATTAATTTACGACAATGATTCCATACTTTTGACTTAGACAACACAATTTTTTTAATAGAAGAATTGGTTTATAGGAAATTATAATTTAAGTAATTTAATTAAATCAAGTAAACTAAAAATACTTCTTAGATGCATTCGAATGCACCTCTTTAGAATTATTTTTAAAACAATTAAAATTGCTTTATTAAAAATTCAATTTTCTATAAAAACTGTAAAAATGTAAAGTGGAAAATTGTTCATCTCAAAAGTATCTATAAATTTCTTTTGTATGCTATTCTTTGTAAAGCGGGATTTTTTGTTTTATTCGTGAAAAATGTTAATAAGCAAAGAGAAAAAGCAGTAAACAATACAGAACAAAGAGAAACAGTGAACAAAAAAAGTATTCATATAATAAAAGATTTTCAGTTTTATTTTAACAACATTGTTTAACAAATCTTCTTTAAATACATAAATTTTTATAAACCTTCACAATATATTGTTTATTCCAAAAACCAAGTTCTTGATTTAAATAAAACAGCTAGCTCATGACATTCGACATTCAAACATTATTTTGCATCTACCCTATTATGGTCTCGCATAAGAAATTTATTGTCGGTACTAATGATGACCGTATATTAGTTTGTCTCCTTTCTGGGGCATTAAAAAAATATTCAAGCCGTAGGAATTAAAATAATTATATTATTGAATTTTCACTGTAATTGCTAGTTATTTGTAGGATTTTTATCCAACATCAAAACATAAACAATAATGCACTTTATAATTGCATTTTTTTAAATCGAAGTATGGTATAGATGATTTTTGTTTACATTTTGTTTACAAGTGATATTTTGTAATTTTTACTGATTCGATTATAGTTGCCTACGGGAGTTGCATTAAGCTCATATTTGTTCAATATTTCAACCGCGTTGCTGTTTATATTTATTTTCGCCCGTTTTGCTACGCCATGAACACGAATATAGATTCCAGGAAGAACTGTATTATTATACGCCAATACTGTTCAAACTTCATCAGCAGGAAAAGAGTATCTTCGAATTTCGAATGCCTGATGCGGATTAACGTGCGAAACAAGCCTAATGATTCTAACTTTCTCAAATATATACCCGAGTATAAATGGAGGATAATGCCTGGCAGGAGGAGACCTAAACCTGGCAGGTAGAGAAGGCTCAGCAAAAGGAAGAGCTCTTTCTAAAGAATGTCTTTCAGGCGAAGAAGGTTCGAGACGAGAAACGCATAAAATAGTGTCTCCATTGGGTAAACAGTCAAACTGTGAACTTAGCGCTGCAAGAAGAAACATGATTAAATTTCTTTTTAACTACGTTGGCATAATAAAGAGATAGATGAACCTGGTCGTTTGCACATGACGTGATTGGTATTTCTTCGTTATAATAGTTATATTGCGGATGATCTAAAAAAGTGCAAATGCTATAAATGGTTAGTGGTGGTCATCTTATGAACAAATAAAGTTATTTTATTTTGCCTCTTTCATTCAGTAAAATAAATTAATTTTTTCCTCTGATATGGGCTATCTGATATGGGGTCGAGAGAGGGTTAATTAATTGCGACTCTTGTTCGAAGCACAATGCGCGGTGACTACCAGGTGGAGATGGCGCAATACGCATTCCAAATGGAAACTGTTTAGCTGGTTTCGATTTGCGCACTTGAAAAAGTCGCGGACCGTTAGCGCTTTATGCATGCGAGTGGTTTTCCAGTGGTTTTTTTCACGTACGTTAATTTGCAAATTAAAAATCTATATAATAGAATTTAAAATGGCTCAAATATTTTGCGGAATGGTAAAAATGATTGAAATGTTAGTCGTCAGGAAGGTTAGTACATGGTACTGCAACAAGTTGTGAAGGGGTGAATGGTAATCTTTCCAAGTGTAGAATGCATTTCCGCGATTTTTTTTCTTTATCCTTTTATCAGTTGAAGACCTTTCAGTTTCGCGAAATACAAGCAACTATCTAAAATTTGAGGATAAAGTGCAACTACCTACTACTACTACTACTGCTACTACTACTGCCATTCAACAAAAGAATAAAATAGAGATAAGTGCAACGGAAAACAAAAGAGACTTTACTGTATTTATAACAATAATGATTGTTACTTTTAAATTTTCTTTAATTGAATCATGATGTAGAAGATTTCGGTTTACATTTGGTTTACAAGTAATATTCTGAAATTGGATCTAATTAGATTATGGGTTCCTATAGGAGTTTTATCCAACTCATCTTTGTTCATTAGTTTAACCACGTTGCTGTTTATATTTATTTTATACCGTTTTATACAGCCATTAACTTGAGTATATATTCCACGAAGAACTGTATTATTACGCGACAATATTGCCAACGAGTCACTAGTAGATGTTGCTAAAACAATTTGCTCTTCTGTTGGCATGAGCACATATGCACCATATGAACCTCTTACTTCAAGTTGCTTGCCTGCAGGAAAAGTGTATTTTCGAATTTCGAATAATCGAAGCGGATTCATGTAGGGAACAAGCCTAATTAATCTAAGTTTATCAAATGTATATCCGAGTATCAGGATAGGATCATTAGTGGCAGGAGGATACCTTGACCTGACACGGAAAGAAAGCTCGACTGGCAGACACCTGGATCTGGCACGAAAATAAGGTTCGACTGAAGGAGGCCTGGATATGACATGAAAAGAAGGCTCGGCAGGAGGAGACGTTGACCTCGCATCGAGAGAAAGCTTGACAGGAGGAGACCGAAACCTGGCACGAAGAGAAGACGCCGCAGGAGGCAAAGTTTTTTCTGGAGAATGTTTTTCAGGAGAAGACGGTTCCCGACGAGAAAAATATGGTATAGGGTCCCCATTAGGTAAACAGTCAAACTGTGAACTTAACTCTGCAACAAGAAACAAGATTAAATTTATTTTTTATTCATAGAATTTATTTTAAACAACGTTGGCTTATTATAAATTCATTGTGGCAAAATTGCGAGACCAGATTTCAAAGACATTGGAAGAAGTGTTTAAAGCTGTAACACTTTCCTCGTTGAGTCCTAAACGAATAAGTTCGTCGAATACCAATATAACAATTAAAAATGTTCCCTATCAGTAAATAATTTCACTGTCATTTTTTGCTCAATCCCGATTTCGAAAAAATGTAAGATTATTTGAAACTCACCAAAATAAATTTCGAGGCACTGAGATGACTGTTAAGTGAAAAAATTATTATAATAGTTAATTCCATTTACCAATAGAATTCAAAATCACGACCATTGTGAAAATCAGAGTATGAACGATTCTCATTTTTTTAAATACAAAGTAGAATAATAATGCCGAGTTTTAGTACAGCGAAACTAATTATTATTGCGATGTTCTATGCATACTATTTGGCGAGAATTTTATTTTTCACCTTTTCGAGCTCAGATTGTAACTTATCTTTCGGCATTATATAATGTTCTAAATCAAGGGCTCATAATTCATCTAAAACGAATTATTATTTTAGCATGAGAAACTCATTTGATACTTGTTAAAATAAATACAAATTAAATTCTCTTAAACGGTCGCATTAACTTTTGTAATTTGTTTGCATACCATTTTAAATTACTTACATTATTTCTTTGTAATTTCAAACTTTGTTTAAAAACTTCAGGTATCTCAGATTTTAAAACGTCACATATTGCAATTTCCAAAGATATGAAGTTTCAGCAAAAAGTTAATTCTATATAAAATAGCTAAACTTTTTTTACCAAGTAATTGAATTTTTAGCAATTAAAGATGAATTTTCAACAACAAAGGAACTGCAGAGAACAGACTAATTTTCAGATTAAAAAATTATCTAAGAATAATTGAATTTCCAACCCGAAAATATACATTTTTAATAAGGAATTTAATGTTAAAACAAGTAGTTGAATTTGCAATTTAAAGACAAGAATTTGCGATAAAATAGTTTAATGGTAAACCGGAAAGAAGAATGTTTACAGAACATTTTAATTGTTAAACTTATACCGACCGTCAGACTTATACCGACATGTTTTAACTGTGAAGTATTTGCTAGTAGTTTCGACATTTTTATATTTCTGGTAACATTGCTTAAAGTTTCAAAAATTAGAATATCAGTATACAATCCAGAACGGAATGATTTACCTTTATTTTTATATGGTGTCGATTTAGTAATCCTGGTCCCGGACTGGAAGCCCTAACCCTTGTAGGCTTGAAAATTTGATGGCTCATATATATGATTTAGGGGAATTTATTTTATTTTAATAAGAAATTAGTAAAATGATTTTATTCTAGAAGAGTTACACAAAAATTCTGTTTTTCTGAAAAACTACCACCTATCTCCACGGAAGAGGGGGAGACGACGAGCTGAGCATTTCCTTTTCCAGGTTAAATATTATGGTTTGATTTTAGTCAATTCGTGACGCTTTAAAGTCATTTTTAACACGAATATGTATCTACGGACTCTAAATACATGAAAACACTATAGTTTGTCGTGGACTTTCCAGGCCAAAAAAAGAAATTCAGACCCTGTAGGGGAAATTCTGAGGTCAGAGTCGAATTCAGCGGCTTAAAATGCATAAGGATACACTGGACATTAAACGTTTTACCCCTCACACTTTCCCTGGCAATCCCTTTTAATTTACTGAGGTTGACCAGGGTCCGGTTTGAACGACGGCGACGTCGTATTGTTTTAAATGCGCAGAGACACACTCGCAATATTTTGCCGCGTCAACCAGTTTCTGTCGCAGCATGCTGTGGCGAAATGGGATGGGCGAACTGCGGGATGAGTCAATCAACAAACAGTTTTAAATGTAACGTGACATACTGCACGGCAGAGCGGAATAAAAATGTTCGATACCGACAAATTTATGGAACTTTACACGAAAAATCAGCACTGTGGTAGCTGGGATTACTGTTGATTATCTAATTCTCGAGTCTTATTTAATCAAGCTAATATTTTTGATTAAGATATTTTGAGAGATTTTATGAGTCACATTGACATCAACATTTTAGTCACGTATGGACTCAAGAGTATTAGGTGAGCATGAAGTAGGTGGAGGTTCAATATATGTTTTCCATGCATTTCAGGCACCGGCTGTGAGCATTTTGTTGGATTAATTCGGATTGAAAATCATTCCTGGTTTATTCAATGATATTATATATATTGTTAAGAACTTTACAAATTTTGTTAATATGGGGTATTTCTTTAATAGGGGGACAGGGGGTGGATAAGTGATTTTTGGCAATGTCCGGTCCTAATTCCCACAGGCCGCATCCAGAGATTAAATTGTCGTATAGTGATTGTTCTTCTTAATGTTATATCTTAAGCAATTTTTTATCTCGGATAATTATTATTGTTAATATTAAGCAATGTGTGGCTCAGGTGGGCGCGCAAGTATCAGCACAGCAGGAAAAATTGGAAATCGTTCATGAAGGAGGCGTGATCACTGCCCGCCTCCGTCTGTCTCATTATACTCCTCTCTCCGCGGCCAGGGGGGGGGGTAATTAGGTGTGGCTTAGATCCGTGCGGTGGTCTTACATTTTCTCTCTCCTAGACTTCTGTGCAACCCACTATGGTAAATTAATGCAGAGCAAGTTTGGGGCATCCAGCCTGGCCATCATACTTCTTAACTTATCTGGTACACGGATACCAGGAAGCCTGGTAATAACAACTTTCCAAAGCTTACTTCTATCTACCTTGTCAAAAGTTTTTCTGGGTCAACAAATGCACAGAATACTGTTTTTCCTACTAATAATTATCTTCGAGTATATTTTACTTACGTTAATTAATACGCTGATACCTCTGGAATTATTGCAATCACTTTTGTCTCCCTTTCTTTTGTATATTGGTACGATAATCGCTTTTTGACAACCATTGAGTTTTCTAACGCATCGTTTTCTACATCGCAGTAGTGTGGTCCGATAGCTATATATCCGAATTGTCCCCTAAAATAGTTCCTCAAAGCGTCTAGTATCCCGTCTGCAGCATATAACATTTCCTTACTAATAAGACCTGCGATGTTCAAAAATATCCTGTAATTTTTTTATTTATTTTTTTGCTTTTTGTGTAGCCTGAATTTCATCATTCGACCATGCATCACCAGACATTCTTAATACAAGCGCAGTACCACACACTTTGATCGCACATCCAACAATAATATCCCCGAACTTAGTCCATGCGCCCGCCATATCTTCGTGTCTTATAACCGCCTCCCAAGTTGCCATATGTATACGTTCTTTTATATTATTTTGAAAATCTCAATTTTGATTCGAGTTTGTTTTGTTTTCTTGCTTCTCTTTTTTCTCCATCCCTGGCTTAGGATTATTTTAGAGACAAGAAGGTAATGATCAGTATTATATGCGCACCTTTGACTACCTGTCTTAATCTTTTATGCACAACAACAAAGTACATTATACCATCTATCCATCTATTCATATCTCATTTCACTGAAACTTCCGTCGTTTTTTCATAAACTAAATTCTTTCATTTTGAATGCGATTTTTACAATTTAAACGATAAACATACGGTCTACGCAGCAGCCTTACCATTTTTTAACTTCTTAATTATAACCCAAACCTCAGTGACACAGACTTTCTCAATTCCACTTTCTATCGCATCGTATTCTACATCGCAGTTGAGGTGCCTTATTGTTTCATCTCCCAATAAATTACTAAAAGAGTCTCTCAAATTATTTAGGACGTAGAGTACAGAGACAACGACATTCCCATGAAACTTTGATTAATGAGTAAAGAGGGGGGGGGGGGTGCGATCAGTTTCAACCAAAAGTCATATCTGGTTCATGCTTCATGCCGAGAAGGTCACCAATCTTCAGCAGCTTTGTGTAATATGGTCTCATTTTCCTATTTCTGGCCCTCCTTTAGGTACGAAACCAAGAACTGCATATGTAATTTTTAAAAAGGGTTTTTTTATATATTTTTTTATATTTATATTTAATAATTAAATTTTTAAAAATTTAAGAATTTAAAAAAATTTTTAAAATAACTACTGAATGGTCTTACTAGTAGCAACCATAATCTAAAAATGACATCGGCTCCCAGTTAAACCGCGGTATATCACACTTATGACCACGTCTCACGACCGTGAGATTGGTGGAGACAGGACACGATGAAATCACAACGACAGGCTGGCGAAACCCGCATGTGCCTTGAGGACACGAAGCGATCCAAGGATAGGTTATTTCTGATGACGTGGATATTTTTCGTTTTAATCGTAAAAAATGTTACTAAGTAAAATTAAAAATATCTTGCATCCAATAAAAAGAAAAAACAACTCAAAAATTACTTTTTAAAGCAAACAAATAATTTTGGATTGATAGCGAAAGTTTTGCTATAACAACAAACAATAAAAACCATCACAATCTAAACTCTTTAAAAATTTTCAGTCTTCTTCGTCACTTTATGCGTTTACATTAAAATGGCTTGTTTTTTCTAATTCTAATTTCCAGAAGGTAGCAATAACATATAAAACGCATAATATTTTCAATAATTTATTAGATAACCTCTGAGTTGTGTTATTAATAGGAATTACTATTTTTTATCTTTAATATATGAAATTTGAAATTTTGAGTTATATAACATTTTCAAGCATTAAAAAGCGAATGTAGTTTTTAACAAAAAAGTAGTCTGACAATATATACGGAATTCTCGCAACTTTTTTTTTATAAAGCCTTACTGGCCTTTTCATACTTTCAGTATTAATTTTTTTATTTTTCATCTAAGAATGAAAAAAAACTGCTTTCACCTGTTTCCGCAAAAGCTATTTTCCGCAATAATGTAAGATAGGATCGAAAAGAAGAAGCCCTAAGAATGATGTGATACAATTCACTTATATTATAATTTCCAATGATTTGTAAAATATTTATCCTTCACAGGATTACAAACAATAATATATTTTACTTGTACATTTTCCGAAGTTAAAATAGAGTGTGGAGGATTTTGGTTTACATTTCGTTTACATGAAATACTCTAAAATTATGACCAATTTTCTTATGGTTGCCTACGGGAGTTTCGTCCCATTCGGCTTTGTTCAATGAGTCAATCGCACCACTGTTTATGTTTATTTTCGACCTTGTTCTTATGCCGTCAATACGAGAATATATTCCACGCAGACTTATATTATTATCCTCTAATATTGCCAAGATCTCACCAGTGGATGTTGTTAAAACATTTCGCTCTTCAGTTGGCATAGGCACAAATGCGCCATTTTTTCCTCTCTGTTCAAGTGGCTGATCTCTAGAAAAAGTGTATTTTCGAATTTCGAATGCCTGGTGTGGATTTCTGTGGGGAACAAGCCGAATAGAACTAAAGTCTTCAAGTTCTTTTTTAAGTACGACAGAAGAGGGATGCCTGACAAAAGGAGAACCAGACTTGTCACGCAGAGAAGGCTCGGCAAGATTAATAATTTTTTCTGGATGAGATTCGTTAGGAGAAGAAGGCTCACGGAGAGGAACTCCGGGAATTGGTTCGCCGTTAGGTAAGCAGTCGAACAGTAAACTTAACTCTGCAAGAAGAAACAGGATTAAATTTATATTCAGCTGCGCTTCTATATTATGACCTCATTGTAGAAAAATTGTCAAGGCCACATTTCAAGGACATTAGGGGAAGCTCTTAAATATGTAATCCTTTCCAATTGGAGTCCTGATTGCATAAGCTCTTCTACTAAAACTATAATAATTTAAAAAATTCTCGACCAGTAATTTCAGTTTTATTCACAGGTGACAAATTTCC